>JAYRBW010029604.1:0-12234 GCA_036023295.1 Invenusta paracnida
TTTTGTTTCAATTACAGTTCGATTTAGAGTATATATATAATTATAATCTTGTTATAATTAAAAGCAATATATATATATATATATATATATATATATAGCATTAATTCGATTTTTCATGCTATAATATATTTTCCAAAAAGATATTTAGAAACTAAAAATCGAAAGGTAGCAAATTTACAAAAGCATATCATGTAAATGTAGTTATATATTTCTAATTGAATGAGGATACCTTTCGATCATGTATTTATACGAAAAAACGTTATCTATACTCAAAAAAGAGAAAACTATAAACTGTTGATCAACTATAATTTCTTGTGGCATATAGAATGTACAAACAGCTCTTCCTTTCACCATTTAAAAAAACATTTTGCATTTATAAATTTTAAAACAGAAGCAAATCAGATTGGTGTATGTACGTAGATTAACCATAAGATATTCGACATTTATTCAAAAATTATATTTTTTCAATCGTATAATTTTCAAATCAATCTTAAAATCGAGACAGTCACAAAAAATTACAGTCACTCAACTATGCTATTATTAAATTATTTTTCACTATAAGATATATTGAATATATGTAGGTATATACTATTACCGATATATTCTATTAAACAAAGAGTCTGAACTATTATCTCAATGCATATAACAAAAAGGACCGATCATTTATGAAGTACAGATTAATTAATGGACGTCTGCGTCTATTATGTCAGAAAGCAATATCTATCTTTACGCATATTATGAAGTTAATAGTCAAATGATATCGAATTATTAGTAAATATCCTTCATTACTGGCGTCTACTATATATAACTTATGAAAAGAGAATATTAATAATCTTCTAGACAAAGAGATAGATTAATCGTGATAGTATCGATTTGAAATAAATTAATTGCAGGGTCGGTGAGTTTCTCTATATCTCAGGGTGATTTTATATACATACATATCTTTTTGATACACATACACACATCATATACAGTCGCAGAATTTGTGCGTGGTGGCATTTTGAGGATTGAAGAAAGTTGCTGTGAAAGACTACATACAAGTGTACATTACATGTACATATATTGAAGCCTGGTGACTCCATAAGAGTAAGAGTGTCAGAGAACGAAGAGAAGGGAATATTTCACTGGATGACTGCTTCTGGTAATTGCCTCACGAATAAATCATTAGTCGCAAACTGCAGAAAACCGAGTTTCGTCCCTTCTCCTTTCTTCCTTCGTTTGGCTCTGTACTGTATTATATCAGTGCGCACTCAAATAAACATATGTGTGCGTGTATTTCAATCTATATGCGTATCTGCTCGTGTACACGCGCAGAGATGGCTCTAGAACATAGAGTCAGTTCTAGTTTTCTTGTTGTGTCGAGTTTCCTAGCGAGAATTACAAATACAGGATTGGACATTGTACACTATATACCTTTGCTTCATGGATGTACCAAAGTCCCATAACTAGCTCTGCAGTAATTCAGTCCGATGTGTTTTCCAAAATAAAATTAAAAAATAGAAAGATACGAAAATATGAAAATATTTTACACATTAGTGTAAACTGGATATTGTATAATGTAACTAACAATTCTTTGATAGCTATTTTACTGAGAAACTGTGGTACCATACATCTTATAGTACTCTTAAGTGAATAATAAATAAGTCAATATTTTGGCAGATGAAAGTTGCATCAAAAAGTGTAATATAGCTACATTTTCCATACGAGCATCTTGCATGTATTAATACATATACATATGCTTCGAAACTGGAATGCTTTGGGTTTATTCAATATTGATTATCTTTATGCATACCCATCCTTCAATTCAACTTGCGATAACTACTTGCTTCAGTTAAGTTTAATGGTTGAAAATTTCCCACTATAGCTTACTTTCGTTAGAATAAAAATTAGTTTTATATTTCAATTTTTAAAATAGCTTCTCGCGTATTTGGACTACATTATATACAAAAGAATAAGACTAGACGTTGATTATCTCATATACTTGATATACATCGATTTTTCGATGCAACATACCTTTATCAATAGAAAAATAAAAACTTTTGACATGTAAATACACTATAGGTAATAATAGCTAAATTGAAGTAGACAACTTTCTTATTTCATATAATAACCATAAAAATATATGTCCACAGATTACTATATTATATATTATAGTAATTCTATTATATAGTTAAATGCTATTACTTGTAAAATATGTAATATTATACTCATTTAAATAGTCCCAAAATTGGTAAAATCTGAAAATACTACTTGGTATCTTTCTAACGTAGACTACCTTTTTACACACGTTTAATAGAAATATGTCCACGTTAAAAGTATGTAAAAAATTTAAATTATTTGGGATTATATGTATATAGAGTATAAGTTTAAAAACAGGATATATATCGTCTTTTTATAAAATACATGACATTTTTTATACAAGAAAAAATATGTGATGTATTTCTCTTTTTTGTGTTAAAACGAAAATTGAAGAAAAAAGGTTTACCAACAAGGTAGGTAAATAACCAACATTTACAGTAAGTTTGTGGATAAGAAAAGTATTAATATACAAACGTCTAGGGAGTATAAAAAATTGTTAAATTTATTGAGAGAGCTATTTTTAACTTATCGAAATAATTAATTACTTACTCTATAGAGTAGCTAGACATATAGAGATGCATCTCTAAGGTGGTTGCTATGGACGCATGTGAATAAATCATATATAAAATTTGTATTATTAATTTATAAACGTAAATGTTTTACATTAGTTAATTAATAAATACCAATTTCAACCAATGATAAAATGATTTAAAATCATTTTATAATAGGAATATAATTCGTTTTTCAAAAACAATTTGAATTGTTTTAATGATATATATGTATTGGATATAAAGTTATATGTTTATAATATAGAGTGGATATTAGTATATATATTAGTGGATATATTAGTATAATTAAAAATATTAAAAATATTCGTTGTCAATTTTAAAAATATAAGAAAAATACTTTTTAAGAACTACATATAAAAAGTTTTCAAGGTCATCTATGCATATACACTATATATTTTATTTTTATAGTTTTTAATGTTTAATATACGTATTCAAAAAGGAACTAATATTATCATAAATACTTTATATAATTTACTCCTTAATTTCATATTAATTTCTCTTAATATAGCATAAATTAAGTATATTCACATTGACCTACTTTTGTCATTTCTGCACTAACAAGCACTTCGTACACAATTATTAAATTTCAGTATCATTGTTATAATCTGAAAAACATATATTGTCAACCTCTATTTCAATTTTATTTAAATAAATGGTCAAAATTAAATCCTATTTAGTCATTACGACAATAAAAAACAGTAATAATAAAAAAATTAACCAATACGTAGTGTGCTATATAAAAATGTATTCATTTATTACATATTTATTATACTATAGGCATAATCCATTATAGGAATGTACAATTTTATTAAAATAAGGAACAATAATCGATAGCAAGTTCTCTGCAACAGTTTAAATATATGTATTATTTTCGCTGTTGACTTTAATATACAACTAACAATAAGAAAATAATTTAATTTGTACATTTCTAGTATCTGTAATTGATCTTAATAATACACATTCTGGCATGAATAAATATTTGAATGAATTGAATATTGGAATAAAAATAGACTACTCGTACTTTTCTAAAAACATTAAGTACATTAATATTTTCTTAATTATAATATATTGAATTTACGTTAAGACAACAATTATATTCGAAGTTTTGATGTCTTAAACAATAATATCAACAACAAAAATTACAGCATAACTATACAATTTTAATTTGAGTTGGACCTTTGTCTCTCTTCTCTATGACTTATACTGTCTTCCGCAAACTGAGTTTTCCGGCCACTGGTGGCGGTTATCGATCAATATTTCGACAGCTAAAAATGAAAAATTTTCTCTTTCAAAAGAAGTGGTTGGGTTGGGGTTTAATCAAGATTATTTTAATATACTGACATTTTTGCGAAACACTGACTTATAGACAACATAATAAACAATTTTAAAATATTTTGATAATCTACTTTTTACATTAAGTCTCTTACTAGCCATATATAATAAATAATATGTATTCTATATGATTATTTTCGTTTCTTTAAAATAATATTTTAATGAAACAAGTGAATATAGAAAAATATTGATGAAGTAAGTTAGACGGACTAAAAATATAATGAATATATATATATACAATACAATATGCATATCATATAATATGAATAGTATATATATGTATCGTCTATTTATTACAGCCTAAAAAGTCTAATCGATATATAGTATAGTAAGTTCATGGAATATATTTAAGTAAACAGTTAATTGAAATCGTTAACACCAGCAAATTAAAAAATATAGCTATTAATTTATTCACTGTATCCTAAAAAAGTGAAATAAAATGTATTAGACTATTAAAACACGGCTACTCTCAATCGTATTAAAATACATACAAAAGAACAAAACAGATTATAAATTTCATTTTCCTTTTGTGACGAAATAAAATCCGATGAATTTTAAAATTTTTATAAAGATATTAAATAGATAAAAACATATGGATAACATAATATGTCTTACAACTGGACCGTCTTAACAACAATGACTGCGAAATGTATTAAAAATAAGTGCTAATTGTGTATTTCCCAGTCGTTTATAGGTACTTATGTATAATTCTTATATAACATGTCTCTACAAATAAAATAAGATTTATAGTTTCTTTCATTTTACGATAATTCCCTCTTCAGTCTAATTTTCCATTGTGTTATAACTCCTCAGAAATATAGGACAAAGCAGAAATGTAAAGCTCCAATAATGCGCAACTTGGGTGAGAATCTGCACATATTTATAGATATACAGATACACATTATTTATATAAGCAGATACGTCGACGCGACATATTATATTAATGCAGTTCCGAACCATTATTATCTTCTCCTTTTTTTCGAGCAATGCATTGACGACATTTATTCGGAGGATGCGGTGAGACTGGAGAATCCCGTGTATGTCCGTCAGGTTTATGGTCAGATTTCAGTGCTCAGTACCCGCGCAGATAACATATTATAGATATCTAGGTATAGGTATGTACATAATATAACATAATATATGATACACCCAAGACTTTCCTGCATACTGCTGAAGGTTAGTTTTTTTTTAAATGAAGTGAGAGAAAATCGAAGATCGAAGGAGGGATATTGATGTTGTGTCAAGTCAAAAAATGGAGAATAGGGAAGATTAAAACAAGCAGGCAGAAATTCGAGATTCTTACATATTATTTGCATGTCAAAATATTATACCGTTTCCCTCGAGTTAACATTATCTACTTTATTATTGCTATAATAGTCATTTACAGAAAAATAAAAATCTGGTCATATATTTATAACTGAACATAATATATATTATAATACATAAGATCGGTGTGATCGTAGTTTGTATTAAAAAATCAATTCAAACTTAAAAAATGCTAACTTACTCATATTGACAAATTCCTGCGATAAGTATCTGTCTCATATAATGAATAATTGAGTAATCTAGTAATTACTTAACAGCTGGTTTCAGTTAAATGTCAGATTTTTTAAGGAATAAATATGAAATTAAACGTATGGTCGCTGTAAGCGTGAACCAAAAATTGGTTCACGAAACCAACAATTTTCGAAATATTCATATTTTAACTATATATAAATAGTTTACACAGTGAAAACACTCCTCCAATCTAAAACTGAAAAAATAATAACGCTTAAAGAGATGATTCCATAAAATTGGCAAGTTGCCCGTTTTAGGATTGCGGATGGACACAGATATAAATAAAACACGCAAGATAGGATCACAGATGGATTATGACCCAGAATACATGTAGCACAAACAAAATGTACAAAATATTAGTCAAGTCAATCGTTCCCATTCTATAATAAAAAGCAACATATTTCATTAAAAATAATTAATATAAGATAGTGATAATATTAAAAAAATACTAAATATAAATTTACAGAATTAAAAATATAATATACATTTTTTATTTAAATATTATTTGTGGTGATTATTTCTTTGATAAATACTCGCTTGTACATATATTGCCAATCTTCAATATGTTCGATCAATATGTTCTTGAACAAATTTATAGTATATAACAGATAACTAAGTCTATTTTAATTGATTTCATTAAAATAATTAATTAAAAAAAACAGATGGAATTTATTCACCTAGGAAATAATACATGTTTAAAATAGTGAAGTTTTTATTAACCTCTCTGAATTTTTATTATACATCAGATATATGGCTTAAGGTGGAGTAGTGTTTTATTCTTCTTTTTAAATTTTCAAATGCCGTATTCTCCTATTTTACATAATAACGAGAGGAGTTAATTAATTTAGTTTCCTAACCAGACAAACAATCTATCAAAATCAGGGACACAGAAAATGCGCATAGAAATATATTTTAATAAAAATTGATTTTACTTCTCAGCCAAATGTAACACATTTTTCGCGAAATAGTATAAATACGTATATATAGAATGGGAGAAAATATCTTTTATAGTGTATACATATATACACTTGAATGCAAAAAACTGACATTTCCCTATTTTCCTACCTGTCTTTATATAGGTAGTTATGACATCTCTACGCATATGTGCGCATATAAAACAGAAACAAGAGTTCAGTGAATTTAATTTTACCATTATAAATGCGTTTTCATGTATTTTGTAGAATTGAATATGTCACTTTATACACAACAACTGTATTTAAAAAAAATAAAAAAAGAGATGTACACAACTATGCGGAATAAGTATAAATCATATTTATATCTGCCTATTTAGTTTTATATAAAAGAAATATGGAAAATCAAATTACGCGAAAAAAAGTACTGATCACTTTTTGAAAAATGAAAGAAAGAAAAACCACTCGTTTGGTAAAATAAATTTAATAAAAAAACGAGCTTTCGAACTAAACAAAAGTTCATAATCATGGGTTCACAATAAAAAACACAATGGGACACAGTATACCTGAGAAATAAACATTAAGTGAACACAAATCATAAATGCCAATGTACAGAAATAAAAGAGAGAAAACTGGAAAGATACTGAAAGTTATGTAATAGAGCCAATAATTAATTTCCTAGTAGCGAGATCTAGAGGATAGAGGCCTGAATTGAAATTGAGAGCGATGTTTTTATTATTTACAATAACAGCAGATTCGATAATTTTACGTGTTTTAGCATCACTGCAATGGTGTATAATTGAAGCATTAGTAAAATAAGGGGAATGTAATGTGTTGTTGATATGAACAGAAATACCATTTTCAGTTTATTTTGCGCTGCAAAATATTTTTGCGATGTTCATTTAGACGTATATTTAAATATTTTCCGGTTTCACCAAAGTAAGATGATGGACAATTATTACAATTCCCTTTGTAAAAAAGTGAAAAAGAAAGTCACTTTGGTATTTACTAATTCAATTTAATACCAAATTTAATTCAATAATTTCTCTAATATTCTGATTCAATATCACTATAGTTAATTCAGTTTTGTAAATAAACCACAAAAAAAACAGAATTGATAGTGACATATTTCACTCTACCTTTTTCTGATCCTGCGCTCAGCTTTTCATAAATAAAACACTCACGACTCTTGATAATGTCTCAATTAATAAGGATAGTTTAACAAATAGTTACCTATTTAAAATAGGAATAACTTTCTTATTATAACGTATTGCGACAATTTATCAGAACAATTTCAACTAAAAGTAAAAATACTTAGCACTCGCTTAAATCTTCCCATGAGGATTGTTTTTAAAAGTTTTAACGTTCACATTTATTCCCCCTAAAAAATCGTATTCCTTGTGTTCTAAAGTCTAAGGTTGTATATATTTTTACTTTTTCTGTGAACAGGGCGTGTCGTTATATAAATAAAATTAAATGGCATTTATTCACTAGGATTTCAAACATATAACAAATACGATTCTAACTCAGCCATCTATCCTCGCAGAATAAGATATTCCTGTACTTGTACTTATTCTGATTTTAATATATTTTATCATGCTATTCAGTTATAGAGATATCTATTACTAAGCTCTATTAATATTAATCAACGTAATCTATCTCTTAACTAAACTTTAGAAAATTCTGGCAATTAATTTGTCTTACAAATGTTTTAATTGTACTCATATAATTCATGTATAGGTACCTATTGTCTCACAGTAATAACAAGTGGACTCAATATTCATTTTCTCTATATATAAATATAAGTGAATAGTTATTTACTATGCCTGAGGATGCGTATTGCAATATACAAAACATTATATCAAAAGTTAAAGAAATTATAATATTATAATATCGACGGTTAATTATGACTCAACCAATATATATGTATTGCAAAAGGTGTACCTATAAATTAGTTGTAACATTTTATAATACATTAAATTAGTGACTTTTTTGTAAAAAAAGGAAATATATATATAAACCACCGTGCGTACTTATAAAACAAGTCAGGGGAACATAAACATTTTCCCAGCTATATACCTCATCATTTTAATAATTCTTTTTATAGACAGGTAGATATATAGAATAGACTCCAATTTATACATTTCACCATCTTTAAACTTGTACATAATAGGTATATACATATTTTTAACAATATATAGACGTCGATATTGTCTTTATAAAAGATAATCTTTAGTTAAACAAGTATTACTAAAAAAATCATAAGTTATAACTACAATATTTTAATAAAAAATACAAAAGTTATGGTGTAGTTAAATTATTCTGTTTTAATAAATACTTAAAACAATTATTATCGATTGTTGTAATGTTGGTTAATATTTTGTATACAAATTTCAAATAATTTTAAATAATCAATTTTTTTTAAATAAACGGTAAAATATTGATAACGGAACTTACCATTTCAAAATTATTGTACTTTTGTTGTTTTTATGTTCGCAATATTTATAAAGCTCAAATTGGATATATTAATTCATTATTTTTTGTTTTTAAAACTGTGTTAAGCCCCAACATTCAATTAACATAAACCGTTAACGGATTTAATCGATTTACTGCTTGTGAAGCAGAATATATAACATATAATGTACATATATACATAGATATCCTACACAGTGACAGCAATATATTAAAATTTCCCTCAATGAGCCAAGTGAGATGTCCAGTGAAGTTATAAATAAATCACTGTAAAACATAGCACATGCCTTGTTTTACAGGGAGAGACTATTTGAAGGTATAAGTTATTGGATCCCAAATTTTAACGGTGATCCTGTTCATATAAACAATAAATTTCTATAACTCTAAATTTACGATTGTAAATCCAACCAGGCTCTCTTTTGAGTCGAGTCCATGGTAGAAATGACAATAACATCTGGTGAAACCTGATAGCGATATCGAAGGATATAAAACATCATGGTAAGAGAAAGACTAACTATATAACTGGATCCTATCTATTTTCTAATAAGATACTTTTAGAATACGAACAATTAAGAGGTTTCTTCAAGCTCTCCCTTTCACTGATCATATTAAACAGAATTAACAAGGCCTATGCACAACTACAACTTTTTTTTATAACAGCTTTAATACACAAAGCAACTGTTTATTGCTAGAAGTGAAAACAATATAGAACGGGAGCACTACACAAAGACGGAAAATATGATGTGGTCATATTAAATGCATTTTCGCATCTCGAAATCATTCGAAACCAAATGTTCCCATTTTAATTATATATTTAAAACAGCGCTCACAATAACATACTCCAAAGTTTAATTCTAAAATAATAATATATTTCTATAAAATTTAATAGAGTTTAAAATTTATAATACGGGTGTTGTACTTGTGTTTTACATTAGAAAACTAATCTGCCTAAAGGCTTAAATTCGTGAATTCAAAAAAAAATCCTTTCAAATTAGACTTTATATAAAAACAAGCCTGATAAATGAATTAAATTTGACTCAGGGCTACATATATACCCCAATCCGCATAGTAAAATTGTTTATGTAAGCTTTCCGCTTTTTCTCTTGCTTGGCTCATTACCAAAGTTATAACTATACTGACAAAAATTGATGGAAATACCGATCGCAAGAGCCCAACAGCGAAAAAAGAAAGAAAATGTCAATCTAACGATAGATACACACTACCTCTTCTTATAGTGTATTCTGCATCAAGACAAGATGAGATCAAAGTCAGAAGATGGAATCGGGGAAACTTCTTGTGTTGTATATAGTGCTTATTTTATATATATATAGATTACTTCACTTCAGAAGTCAAAACAAGGATAGAGAGAAAGGGTTATAGGCTCAGGAGGAAGTGAACAAATTGAACACCTTCCACTCAATGTCAGTTATCCACCTCCGGCATGTTTACCGCTTGTACTTGTATTTGTCTCCTGTTGAAACCGCAAAGTCAAGTTGTTTGTCAGGAAGAGACGAGACCAGAGATAAACGAGAAAAGAAGAATAGTTCTTTTCCGGAAGCTTCTGGCAAACTTGTTTGTTTGGAAATATCGTACTCTCTACTTTTACCTTTATCTTCTGATATATGGCTCACAACTCTTGCGGGTTTGAGTGAAAGATTGACGCTCAGGTTGTCGATGTATGAAATGAGACAGGATGAGAATATGGAATCCTTACGCTACGGAGAAGAGTATTCCGAGGTAGTCGTCTTCGCTTCCTTCTCTTCAATGGAGGCACGTCATTTCATCGTCATTTTATAAAGGCAGATCGCTGGATAGACCTTAGTTCTCACCACCAAAGAGTAACTGACACCCACGCGAGAAATGGGAGTTGGAGTAAAAAAGGGACATCGTCGAACAAAACCTTCTTGCTGGAGAAATCTGACTTCCGCTACAAACTCCATCACCAAGCTTTAAACCATGATGTTTACCTAACTCGAAGAAGCAGAAAAGCTAATTATTAACTCCCAAAGCAATACCTAAAGCAATCCCATGCCTTTAACTATATGCAGTCTAACCAAGTTGAAAGAAGAAGATGTGATGTGTTCAAAAAAAGTACTCAATGTGCGCAGTTTGATACAATCCATCCTGTATAATACCTATTATACCTATATGGTGTATCAAAAATAATGTTTATTTTATAGTAAAAAATATTGACTGGTTTCTTATCTCCTTATCTCTGTATATACACTTACGGGACAAGTTGGTAATGAATATACATATACACTTTTTTTAGTTTGAAAAATAAATAAGATACATAGTAATAGTTTAACATAGCCAGGGTACTTCTATTTCTCAACGTAGTAAGAAATTGTAGCAATTGTAAACGTAGTTTCTCATTATAGAAAGCCAATAATTTAACGATAATGATTCATCTAATAGTATGGAAACACTTAAAAAAATTATATTAACTGAATTATTTTAATAATAATATAGCATTAGTATTAATAGAAATTTTAATATTGTTAATTTTAAATAAAAAATATATGTTTAAATCAGATTTGATTGCAGCTAAAAACAATTTAAAAAGTTTACATATGTATTATTTTAAATGTTTAAAAAGTACTTTGAAAAAGTTGGAAAATAAATACCTCAAACAAGTATCTTTCCAAGTACATTTTATAGTTCCTTATAATAAAATGACTTAACTATTTCAGCTTTTAAACGATTTTCATGTTTTATTTAAAACGTTTTAAAGCAATTTCAATAGTGTTTTTATTTGTGATATATTTATCGTGCTCTATGATATACTTATGTGTCATATGACATCGATATTTTATATACTTTAAGATATATATAAAAAAATAGTTAAAATGTGTATATTATAGATATAATAAATAGATTGTTATTTAGAATGGTGTATAGGTATAGCTGTTTAGAAATATTCGGAAAGAAAAGTATAAAATCGAATGCAACAAAGTCTAAATAATTTATTTTGATGTATGTAAATATTAATTAGTGCATGCCATAACGTACTCATTACCTAATATATAATACAATTATACTCGTATATGTCTCAGGTACCATAGCATATTCTCTAGATTCGCGAAGGAGATACCATAATATCCCAAGCGAAACGAGAGATTAATATTATTTAGTGAGTGAATAATATTTTTTTGTTGTGTAATATTGAGTGGTCAAGAATTCCCTATACGTCTTTGGATCGATAAGTGTTTTTTTACTTGATTTTCGTTTGTAATTATTAATGAAGTTTTTAAACATTAAACGAACGACAATGATGAAGGTTATGAAAGACTTGGGATACAGAAGTTGGAAAG
>JAYRBW010029615.1:0-12233 GCA_036023295.1 Invenusta paracnida
CTAATAATGATGCCGATAATAAACTAAAGTCGTGCTACACTAAATCTTTGCAGCAATACAAGAAATAACAATGTTACTCATATTGCCTATAAAAGTAACATTTGAAAGTACATTACTTATACTGAGTGAGGTCATGTCTAGGTTTTAATACCTGTGGTGTTGGTGCAAAGAGTTTAGATAAAACAACTAGAGTAGTAATTAAAAAGCTGTATTTAGGGTGTGTCTCATTTCGCCTGTTTTGATTGGTCAGGTAATAGCCAATAGAAAATTGATAACCAAAAAAGAAAATATTATATGGATTTAATATTAGTTTTGCATTTATTTATTATTATTTTAAAATGGAATAAAGTCATAAGTTATACTCCCATAAACTACACATGTTATAGCTGACATTCTGACGCACATGTCTTTACTTTTATTTTTCATATCAGCATTTTATATCAGGTACATTTTCCCGTTTGAAAATCGACCGTTTATGCTTTAAAAGATAGTAAATTTATATATTTTACCTACCAAACAAAAATTGATTCGAAACCGAAATTACAGATATTTCGGTACGGGTCTAGTCTAGATATATTTAAACGTCTTTGTGTTGGTGTCATTATTTTCAAATGGTTATATATCTAATAATGGTAACAAATAATAACAAGTGACCAAAACTTCAAAAATATATTGAAACTTTTAAAATTAAAATGTTGTTGTTCATTCACAATTAATAAATTCACATTTACACCATTTTATACCTGAGTGTTCATTGCTGTGTTAATTTCATCCCTTTTGTGTAATAGTTGCTTTAATTTGATCATATTTATACTAACTGGCTTTGAAAAGGTGTGCTTTTGCTTTTTTTACGATAATCAGGGTTATTTTACGATAAATTAGAATCTAGATTACGATTTTCAATCTTTGTTGGGTAAACAGCTCTGGGCAGGGATTACTGGATGCTAGAAGATGGATGGTTGGTTTCTAGGGAAAGGATAGCTAGCTACTTAAGAAATAATGACGGATTGCTAACGAAATAATGGCTAGTTACTAAGAAGATTAATCCTTGATTGATAATGGCTGGTTGTTAAGGAAGGTACGGCTAGTTGCTAAGGAAAGTATAGTTACTTGCTTGATAAAGAATTATTGGTTGCTAACGAAATAATGACTAGTTGCTAGGAGGCTAATGAGATGAGTAGCTGGTTGTTAAGGGAGGTATGGCTAGTTGCTAAAAAAAGTATAGTTACTTGCTTGAGAAAGAATTATTGGTTGCTAACGAAATAATGACTAGTTGCTAGGAGGCTAATGAGATGAGTAGCTGGTTGCTAAGGGAGGTACGGCTAGTTGATAGGGGAACATTTTTATTGGAAGACTATAAATAAATAGGTCATTATAGCGTATATGTTTATATTGTTTGACAAAAACACCTTTATACATTAATGGTTTTACACAATATACTCTTACTACAGTCTTTACCTTGAATAAATACATTTTAGTTATTCGTAATTTTAAGTGCAAAAATGGTTTCGAACTGTATTCCAACCAGCAATTATCGATGATCTTATTATTATTATTGCATGACTTAAGCTGAACAGTATAATTACTCTTCTTAGAACGGACTAGTTTACCAAACATAACATACGAGATATTTAAAACAAAATATTAACTAATCTTCTTTATTCTAGTTATTGTTCTCTAGCCATACACCGTCGATATGTTTTTGTTAATTTACAAAACGTGCCATTTGTGTTTTTGCGTAGATTTCGGTTGTCAATTAACTAAAGTACATTTAGTTTAGTGATTAGATACCCCCTTTAAGACATAGCCTACGCGCACGACGGGTTTGGACGAGATATACTGTTACTTGCGGGCTTGAGAAATGCTGTAATGGTCTTTGTGAATAGAACAGCACTTTCGTCTTTTCATAACTGACGTTACTTGGAACTCGCTGACAATACTGCAGTTTTAGTTGTCCTTCAAATATTCTTGAATTATTGTCTGCCTTAATCTCATTAGTTTTTCTTCTCTGGAAAATGTAAAATATTGTGTATTAATATCAGGCTATTAAATTTCCTCCAAAGACATTATTATTCACTAGAAAGAAACTGCACTGCGCTATTTTTAATGCGGTAAAATTGACTTTTAGATATTCTAACGTAACTGAAGATAATCGATTGTTTTTATTGATTTCCGGCCCTGTAATATTGAATTATATTCCAGCTTATCATTTGAGATCATTAAAAAATATGAACGATTTAGCAATCAATATTTTGTCGAAATTGTAGGTAATTTACTTTGTGTTCTTACAATATTACAGAAATACACCCTTTAAAAGGGGCACTATTATAAATCACAATAGTATCCGTATTGTGTGTTTCATGACATAACTAGGGATGTGAAAATGTTGATGTATGCCTTTCTGACTGGATATGACCCCTCTATTCTACTTATACCTTAAATTCTCATTGTGTAATCTTTTCTGTCAACAGCGGTTGACTTGTCTTAGTTTCTGTCGATAATTTGACAGAATGGGTGGTTCTACAAAGTTCTCAGCCAAAAACTAATAAATCAAGGTTTTGTACGTTTTATTTTTCAATGTGTTTTGACATTATCATTGAAATTCTAAAGATTTTGTACCCATTTACATTATTTTGAAAGTTCCAACAGAAGTAGGTAGGTATAATAGCAATACTTGATACCATTATATCACAGAAAAGCACCATTTGATTGAGGCATTTTTAAATGGTTTCGTGCATTTAATGACTTCTACGAGAATAACCGATATCTGAGTGGAGTGATTCCTTAATTAGAGTTTGCCGAGAACATGTTTGTCATTATCAGGACTATTGTTAGGGACAAGGAGAGTACAGCCATGCTTCCCTATAGAGCATGAACCAGGCAGGCATACATACGGACTGACGTGTGTCAATTTTGGCTTTTGCTTTAAGCTTATATTTCTGTATTTTATGCCTGAAAACACTACTTCAGCTGAAGTCAATCATACCTCTCGTGAAAGCCATATAGCGTAGTAGTGAATGACTGTTAATCAATTTTAATAAAACGGCACTTCACTTCAGTCAGTAAAATATTCATATTTCTATCATGAGCTTACTTTGTGATTAATTATTTCTGACCTTTAGAAAATCTATTTTTGAAAGCTGTATTGTGTTATGTAGTTATGCTTTGAGCGTTTAATTAGCCCCCCCCCCTCTCCTCTTCTTCTATGATGTTTAAACTTCTTCTGTAGTTAACAGACAAATATGCTTTGTAACATAGTGCATTACAAAAATGGTTGAAAATGTATAAAACGTGCATTTTATTAATATTATTTGTTCTGCAATAACCAATGCTTTTACAAATAATTGATGAACTATTATGTTAAATTTATCAGTACAAGTATCCAAATCAGAATTTCGTCAATTTCGAGAGTAATGTATACATATTGTTATATAAAAAGTGTGACGCTCTTTTTTTCAGTATGGTCACGTGATTACCCATTTAGAGGCACAGTGTGAATACAGCTGTAAGCATTGGAGAACTTCATTTTGTGAAATATTCCTGGAAGCTTAGGGTGCTCCATTTTGTTCATTTTAGTATCACAACAAAAATGTCTTTAAATAACTGAACCTTTTCATAATCTTATTCGTTATATTTACGTATGATTATTTTCATGGACACTCCGGTCTGGTTCGTGTTAATTTGTTATATTATAAGAATTGCTGAAGTAGGAATTTCCTGAAAATGTGTTTTGAGAGTAAATTGATTGACAGGCTATGTGAAACTCTTGCTTGGTTGACCTCTCCTATCGCCATAGAAACTGGCGTTTTGACAGAAAGATGGCAAGTTTTGAGGTTTACTGTTCGATCGGTCGCCTGTAATGTTTGTATCTCTACTTTTATCGACATAAATAGCTATCGAAAAGCTTTGCTCTCTATGCACGCTTTTATTGTGTTCGTATGCTGCAGTCATAAAATGCCTTTAGTATGTCGAGTTATCAGTACATTGATAGTTCTGGTTCCATCGCATATTGGCGAAAGGTATTAAAATTGATCTGGATCTCTCTCTCTCTCTGTCTCCTCCAATCAGGACTCTCCTCTCCATGGTGGTCACTACATTCGACCTTGTATCCTCTCCAACTGCCGAGATGATATGAAAGTCGTCCGCGATGAGGTCTTCGGTCCCGTCCTCTCGCTGCTTCAATTCGATTCCGAGGAGGAAGTCGTTGCCAGGGCCAACAGCAGGTAAAGAATACTTTATTCTGATTGGTTGTTTAACTAATTTTAATATTATCTTTTCTCATTGTTGTTTTCTCATTTGTCTTTTAAAAAGTGATTTTTTTTCAATTGTTTGATTAGAGAACAATGTATAACACTATTTCATTTATTAATCGATACTTAAGACCTGCTTATTGAACTACGATTTGAAATATTTTGTATATGGAATATCTTTTTATGTATTCTTTTTAGTTTTCCTACAGAACACATTAATCAGAAATAAGTTTTTTATTAACAGGTTTTATTATAATAGGATAGTATATCTAATCGATTTTATCATATTTTTTTTCAGATTTAATGTTTTTTCAAAAGGAAAGTATATTTACTGTATTTGTAAACTGCTTGTATACTTGCTATTTAATATATTATACATACATTTTGTATAATGGTTTGCTTCTGCTTTATATTTTGTTGTAATAATTACATTAGCTACTATTTTTGTTAAAATTATACTAAGATTTTTGTTTACAATTAATATATTTATAGATAAAATGTTAAATATTATGCAAATACTGCCACTTCATATATATGTATATAATCCAAACAAAAACGACTGCGTCGCAAAAATTAAAGCCAAAAAACGATATCATCAAAAGTAAAAACGTTAGAATGATATTGATGATACAAAGTACAGTCATTAAAGAAATTGATATAAAAAGGACACCAAGATGTAATTGTTACAATACTTGCTGTTTAAAATGCATTAAAGTATAGATCAATATGGAACATAGGTTTACGTCTAGACTGTAAAGGTCATAAAAATTATGAAAAATTCTTGGCAATGGTATAAATTATATTATTTTGCTATGTTATAAAAATTAGCTTACTTAAAACAATTACTTTTACTTTCATGTGGGTTTCAATGCTTTTGTAAAAATGTCCCATTGCCAAGAATTTTTCATAATTTTCGCTGTCATATTTTTATGATTTAAAAAAATATGCTTATTTCCTCTAACATTGTTTATATTGCAGCACAATGAGTAAACGTTCTTCTACTACCGAACAAACGTCAAAAAGTTCAAAGAAGAAGAAATCTCAGCAACAATTTAGACAAGCATACAAAAGAAACATGACCAGTTTTAGGCGAATTCAAAGAGGGTCAATTTTTTTTTTGTAATATTTGTACTATCGATTTTTTCCTGTTCTCACAGAGGAGGTCCATATGATTGTAAACACCGTGTAGATTCTAAGCGTCATGAGGAATTTGCTACTCTTAAAAAATCAACTTTACCTGTCGATCGTTTCTTTGCAAAGCAATCAGATGATTCAAAATGTCAAGACCAAGTTACTAGAGCCGATGCTTTCATGTGCCTCGCCTATACAATCAAGATATAATATGATAGTGTTCTACTTATTCTTCCCAGTGAGGAACCAATGATACATTATACTGTACATACACGATTGTCTCAGCTTATTCAAACGTTGTTGAGTATAGATTTCTGACCCCAGTTGCTGTATTATATCAAATTGGTATTAAGAAAGTAAGAAATTGCAACATCAAGATATTTTATATCTAAAATTAATATACAGTGTACGTTTCACTTCTTTGTGTATTTTATTCTCTTAGTTATGGAATATCTACTGTTATTTAATAGGTGCAATTTACTTTGAAAGAGAATCGGAAATCAACTGACGATATCATGATTGGATCCAAGGCACGAGAAATGATTGCACACGCTGATGATTTCAAACAGCATCCACAAAGAATTGATGATTTTTCGAATAAGTGTGCAAATATCTTGAAACTGTATGCATGTATTTTCTCAACAAAAAAAACTACCCCTCGATGATCCTGTTTTAATACATGCTTGCAACCGTTGTAGACCCATCATCAAAATTGATCTCAAAATCTGACGATCTGACTTCTTTTTTGCAACGGTTTCCCTGCTTACTTCCTGCAGGTGTCACTGTAGACAACATGCAAGAAGAGTTTGCTATATTTCAAACAATGGCTGCTATAATCGATCTTACAGAAAGCATTGATTGCATTTGGGCCAAGATCAGTGCTAAGTATCCCGACTTAACTAATCGTTCTCGTGTCATGATGGGTATAATATTGACTATACCCCATTCCAGCGCTGCTTGTGAACGTATATTTTCTACAGCTCGTAAAAAAGGGCTGCTTGTGAACGTATATTTTCTACAGCTCGTAAAAAAGGGCAGCTAGGTTACTCCAAACGCTCGAATCACTTGTGGTAGTGAAAGCAAATCCTGGTCATTTTCTAATTTTTTATATTTATAATGCTATTTTTAAAGTTTAAATTGCAACGAAAAGGTTAAAAATGCTATATTAGACATTACCGATTTCTTGTGTTATACCAGATAAAAGCCAAGTTAAATAATATAAATTAAAAAGCCATACATATAATTAAGTTGAAAGCACGAAACGAGAGAAAAAGTAAGATTAGAAAAGGCTGAGAAAATAAGACTGCTCTGATTGAGCAAGAAAGTAATTAAGAATGGGTTGGTTATATTTAATATATTATGTACAATGATTATGTTATGGAAAGGTCAAGAAAACTACTGACAGTGGCGCTATAGCATAGAAAAGTTATTGACATTACTAGAACCGCTACACGAGAGGTGTGAAGCAATAGCCAAATTTTTCTCGACAGAGAGCCATACTCAGAAATTCTAGTGAAGAGATGGCGCTTAGTTTGACCAACGTTACGCCACATGCGGGCTATTCTCGGATCAGGTCAATTGGTAAATAAGACGCTATATTTTGAAGCATGCGAGAAATACTGATCTATTTATTGTAAAGGATTTAAAAACTAGGTAGTTAAACTAGAATATTTAGATATTAGATATGCGTTTTAATGTTTTCTGAAGGAGGATTGAAGAGCGACCAAAATTTAAAAAATGCTCTCAGCCGAATAATTTGTATTATGCTTTATCTGTAATCTCTTTATTTTTGGTATTATTACAAAACAAATTCTTGATTTCTTCGTTTTTGTTAATATAATTTTTCGTTTTAATCTTTTTTTTTATAGACTGGAGAATAATCTTATATTTTGAAAAACTAATTCGGTTTAATACTTCTGATCATAGTAATGTACTATTGCGTTGAACCTTTGGCATATGCTTTATTATTTCGTTAGTGCGATATCTGATGAATATGTAAGAAAGCAATTATCCCCACAGGGAAGTATAATATATAGGCTGGATTAGTTTTCCACGTCCACTATCGTCGTGTCCGCGGTTAAGAGAATTCTTTAGTGCGGGGGCTGTAATCTGCTCTATAAATAGAAGATTCGTAAAACATGCCGCATTATTTCTGCAATTATTGCTGAATAACAATAGGACACATTAATAAGAATATTTTGTGGGTATTCTTGCAGATTTGAAAGGAAAATAGTATGATTATGCTAGGTACCTTAAGTTAACATAATATTTTACCTGTTTTTTTTTTATAAAAATGAAATAGAATAGTTTTTTGTATTATCTTATGGCTATAATAGAACACTTCGAAAAATAAATAGAACATTGTAAAGAAAGCATTTCATTGTATAAGAAATATGAAGTATACAACTAAATATGTTTTCAGTATAATATGTGTCCGGAAATGCTGTTATTTTTTTCCAATGTTTTGATTAAATTTGAAATAAAATACACAATAAACACTTGAGGAGTTAACACTAATGGTATTAGACTTTTATTCATCCTTATTCAGCGCTAATTCGATAAATATTTCGTATATAATTTGAAATGAATGATTTAAAAATATCATTAATGTAGCCTAATATGCCTGTAAAAACCAGTAGTTCAAGTAATACATGTATAGAAATAAAAACATTCTTCATGCCATGCATGGATGGCGGAGCATTTGTGTACATTGGTCTGAAATCATTGTTGATAAAATTAAATGCCTTATTTTCGATGTATTATTTTTAAATCTCATATTCATTGTTTCTTGCGCACAATTATTACTAAAATTCAGGTAAAGATGTAATACATTATTTCATCTGCATTTTCAGCATTCTCATTGAATAATTATCGTATAGCGAGTAAATTATGATCTATGATTATATTATTATTAAATCTATTATTATGATATCTATGTAGATACATATACACTATAATATACTGGACATCTATCAAGTAAACACCGCGGTGGCCACAGCAGACGTCATAACAAAGCATGTTTTGCAAAATATATGTTACAATGCAATTTAGTGCTATTCTATTTATAGAATATTGAGGTTTACCCTGTAGCTGGGAATTCTCTTATCCTTTCTTCTAACGGACATGTCCCATCTAGCACCTAATCTGTTTTTAGGCTTTTCCCGCGATACCTACCTCGATTTGTGTCACATTAAAAAGTAAAGAGGTCGTGAATGTACGTGATGGATGATTGAATACACCCTGGAGACCCTGACAGTAACTACCTATAGAAAATGGGAGATTAAAGGGACTGGTGATTTGAGAAATAAGTGAGATAAGAATATAGAAAGATGTTGAAGTGTTTCTTTGCTTCAATATTATAATCTCCCTGTAGCTCTGACATCTCAAAAACGGTCTTACGTTGGCTTTGAGTATTGCGCCTGTTGATCTTGCAGACGCATGTATATAACTCGAAGACATGTCCCTTACCCGATAGATAGATGTGTACTATAGGGTACTTGTTTTGCCAAACAGCAATGCCGGGAAAAACTACTTGACTAGCATCGCCTCCTTCATTAGATTATGCGTGGGTTTCAAACGGCGGAAGACAGGCAGTATATATTTTCATAGTCTGCAAACAGTCGATCAGTATACTGCCAGCCAGTCCATGGGGGGGGGCTGTGTTTATTATTATTAGTCTTCACAACAATGGATGGAATCGTACCTATTCTATTTTGTCGCTCCTGTCTTATAGCAGACAAAGTATATTATAGATATTGTAGTTAGCAAAGAGGAGTTGAAGACAGACAGTTTGAGGCTAGCAGCTAGCGTGCCTCTTGTGTGTGTCAAAAATATTAAGAATGACGAGCCACTAGGTAAACAATGTGACACCCTTCCTAACCTGTTGTTGTTTAGATCCATTAAATCCAAGTTTTGTTGTCAATAAGGTTGAGTAAAACGCGGAGCTAAGTAACTATCCCCTTTCCCCCCAGAATGGTAAAAAGTTTCCAGTTTCATATACATTTTTGCTTTTCTATACAATTCCCGTGTTAAGGTTTCAAATACTTGTATTTTGAGTGCCTATACCCTACCTATTTCAAGTATATTTTGTCCCGCTTGTGGCACTTTAGAAATCCTAAATGCGATAATCACGTCTGATGGATGGATGGATTGATTATGATGATAGCTACTCACCTTTGTAAATATGTAGACGAAAAAGGATTTATATTTCGAAATACAGTATTATGGGAAAATATAGCACAATATTATAGGCATTTAAATAAGATCAATGCGGAAGTATTGATTGGATCGAAATGCGTCTACTTAAAAGCGCTATATAACATGGTATAGGCGAAATAAAGCTCGGTAATTTTCAGATAGATGCGATCCAAGTATATCTTATATCGAAACTAAGCGTAGAATTTTCCGTAGAAGCTGCCTTTCGTTAGCTTTCAAAATATGACGAGTTTTAGGAGACCTTTTCTATCATATGTCCAAAGTTTAAAAATGCCCTTTTCCTCCGTGTTAAAGTATATCTGCTGTTGCCGCATCGATTTAAAAAAATGTCCCTTCCAGTAGATAATAAGACTGCATTGCTTCGTTTAAGGCTGTATTTACTCACCGCGTTTCTTGCCACGAAGCGTATGAGTCAGGGGCTAACACGTCTTTCATCTTTATAAAGCCACAAGCAATTAGTGAGTGTATTTCTGGTTAATGAAATTAAAATCTTTTGCTTTAAATTCTTCCAATACAGTTTCTTGGCAACGACGCTCGCTTTATTACCACCTGTGTATGTTGCTAGTTTCATTCCAATATTAACTGCATAAGAGGACATTTGAATGACGTCAATGGCTGACCGGTTATTGTTAATCCGATTGGGGGATAATGTGTTTCCAGTTTTGGTCTTGTGTCTAACATACCTATATTATAGTACCTGCGAGCCGAGTAATTAGGCCTGAGAACAATTCGATCAAGTGAAGAATAAACCATTGTATAAAGTATAATTCCTTTTCGGTGATAGTACATAATAATATATACATGTATAAAGCGTAAATCTTGTGCTACTTATAGTTCTTTTAAGAATTCGATAAGAATTAATTATATTGAAGATTTCCAGTATTTATTGTGAATTTTCAATGCTCTCTAATATTACATACATTCTTTAGATTTAAGATAAAGGGACTTGTGCTTATGATAAAAGCTGGTATATTAATTTTAAGCTTGAAAACACAATATAATAGCACTTCATAGATATGATTATTATTTAAGAAATATTTCCTTAACATTGTATTATGTATTTAATTTATTTTGAATGCATTGTTAATGCCAAGGGACAGGACCTATTATTTGTACATTTTATACTGTACTACATACTATCTCCTCTACTCTCCTCTCCTCTCCTCTCCTCTCCTCTCATCTCCTCTCCTCTCCACTCCACTCCTCTCCTCTCCTCTCCTCTCCTCTCCTCTCCTCTCTTGCACATTAAGATCGCGAGCGGTATGGCCTATCTCGAGCGCGAGCGCTACATCCACCGCGATCTCGCAGCTCGGAACATCCTAGTGGGCGAGCACAACGTCTGTAAGGTGGCGGACTTCGGCCTAGCCCGAGTTGTGGGAGAACGATCGGAGACCTACACAGCCAAGGAAGGTGCCAAGTTTCCCATCAAATGGACTGCGCCTGAAGCCGCGCTACTCGGCAGATTCACCGTCAAGTCGGACGTCTGGTCTTATGGGATCGTTGTCTATGAGACGGTGACACGTGGCCAAGTGCCCTTCCCCACCATGAACAATGTGGAGACACTGCAGGAGGTAAGACTGGCGTGGTGTTTGTGGAGTCCTTGTGGATGGACAGCCGTCTAACAGGCCTCTCATCTCTCTCTCTCTTGCACAGGTGGACAACGGTTATCGGATGCCCTGTCCAACAGACTGCCCCGCCAGTGTCTACCAGATCATGCTTCACTGCTGGTCGGCAACTCCCGAAGACCGTCCAACTTTCGACTTTCTCTGCGACTTCTTTGAGGACTTCTTCGCCACCTCCGAGTCGAGCTATCGGTCGGCGGATGGTCAGGTGCCGCCCCAGGGCCCCCCGGGGCAGAAGGCGCCCTCGGCCGCGCCCTCACCGCCCAACACCGGCATGACAACGGCCACCTCGCATCCCCAGCTCCACCAACAGAAGCAACAGGTGGGTATCCAGCAGATGCTGCAGTATCAACAGCACCAACAGCAGCAGCGAGTGCTCCAGAGGATCTCCCCGCCGGTGGTGCAGCAGCACATTGTCTGTTGAGAGGACTCAGTGGAGAGAGGACCTCTTTCATCTGGCTGTGTTGGTTCCCCCGGGACGTCGTCTTGCTAGCAGGTGAGTGATATACACGCGATGCCGCGATCTCCCACTGACGGAAGGCTATAAGTTCCCCCAACAATCTTTGTTGTCTTGATTCTTTCACGAAATATTGTTCTTATATTTTAGTTCTAGTTGTTCCAAGGCACAATAAAAAGCTCAGACTTATTCCAGTATTAATTTGTTAATTAACTGAACATAAATCTTCTTAAATCCCCCCTTTTCTACTCTATTTTAATCAAAGTGTAGTTTGTCTGTATTTACTAGTTCGGTGCTCATTCGGGCGTAAATTTGGCATCTTTTCAACTGAAGGAAAAGGTAATTATTATAACTTAAACGTAGTTTATGTCGCATCGCTTCTTGTAACTTTTTGTAGTCGGGCGTATTGTGTTACAAGCCGGTTGTATTCTTCTGGAATCTCCATGAAACTGAAGTAGCCTTCCTCCCTCCCTCTCTCCCTCCCTCTCTCCCTCTCTCCCTCCCTCCCTCTCTCCCTTCCTCTCTCCCTCCCTCTCTCCCTCTCTCCCTCCCTCCTTC
>JAYRBW010029626.1:0-12232 GCA_036023295.1 Invenusta paracnida
CATACATAGTAATATGATATAGTATGATATTTTGACGCTGGTGGCATAATATTGTCGATATTAGCAGTTATTAGAAACAATTATATTATTGAATATAACTCATTTAGCAAAAGGTATTACTACATAACTATAACTGTTATTAGTTTGCACTTTGAGAAGCTTAATGCTTGTAAAGCGCTATACAAATATAGATATATTATTAGCTAAACAAATGATTTGATAAAATAGGTAGAACACTAAATTGAAACATTTTATTGGAAATATACAAAATAACTAATTACTCTATGTTATTATTTTGACAAATATTTGTTAAGTTATAAAATAATATATACAATTTTGAAATTCCAACATAACTAGATTATGAAATGAGAATACATAAGAAATACATAAATTTGCTAACCAAAGTTTTTAACTTTAATATAACTTAATACTTTGATTATATTGCAAATTTCTTAAAATTGTTCATGGTTCTCTTTCAATTGTGAAAAAAGAATAAGTATGTATGTCTCTTTATGATTAATTCAAAGCTAACTTTCTTATTTCATTTATTTTTAGGTATGAATGAATGTATTATTTTCTTTTGCCAATTTTGGCGATAAAATAATGTATATAAATATATATATGTTCGTAAAAAGTAATATTTGTAAAAAATATTCAGACTATCAGGAAATGACCAAAAATGGGAGAATCAGGGATTCAAGCTGCATTTATCATGAATGAAAACCCAAATCTTATGGCTGTAATCAACTGTAATAAATTTATGCATCAAATATATAGAATATAAATAATTATTGGCTTTATTAGTGTGCAGAGCTAAAGGATAACTTAATTATCTTTTCATATTTTTAATAGTCTAAAAATTACCACTGGGCTTTCAGTTATTTGAAATATTAAAGCCGGACAATGATAGATACAAGTGACATTATTTTTATACTATGCCTTTCTGGTATCTACAAAAATAATTAAATAGGTTACTTGTTCAATGATGTTCTAAATTGATTATAAAGACTTTGGTAAATTTGGTATAAATAAATTTTTATGTGTGAACTTACATTTTTGGGCAATAATCCTAATTGGGACTTCTTCCCATTTGCACAATAGCCCCTCGGCGGAAGTGGGGGAACAATGGGCCTTCATCTTTTCGAGGGCATCAATTGTAGGAAATAGGCAGTGGCTCCTGCCTCGAAGCTAGGTGGATGATATAATATCAGTAATATTATCTTCGGTGAACTCAACAGTTAAGTAGTTGGCCATATTCTGTAAATAAATGAAAGTTTAATCTTTTAAAAATTCAAGATTTTTAAAGCTGTTTCTGACTGTAATGTTTAAAAAACAAAATGCAGAAAATAGTTGAATGGTGTCAAATGCTGAAATGAATATAAAGCTTAAAATAACAACTTGAAATAAAATCTGGATATATTACCATAAAATAAGGCTCATTGTATATGCCATTTGCACAAAGCACAGGCCCGTGACCTTTTAAAAAATATAAGAGTGCTTATATAAATGTACAGTATATAAATATAGTAGCTAGAAATAAATGTAGGCAGCAAGGTTGATTAATTTAAAATTTAATTTAAAATATTTTGTTTGGTTTTAAAATAATAAGATTTGTACATTCAACTGATTTTGTGGAATTCTTACCTTATGGTAATGTATGTTTTTCAGCAAGCTAACAAGCCTACTTCTGTAGTCATAGATACTACATACCAATACCATACTATGTATACCAATATTAC
Source organism: Invenusta paracnida (assembly GCA_036023295.1). NCBI lineage: Eukaryota > Metazoa > Platyhelminthes > Proseriata > Coelogynoporidae > Invenusta > Invenusta paracnida. The sequence continues at coordinate 1,740 of JAYRBW010029626.1, forward strand.
AAATACCAAATACTAGTCAAAAAAATAGAGAGAGACCTCAGAAAAATAGGAGTGCATAGGAGCTTCAAAACAAATATAGGAAATATAAGAGCTGTCACAGGCCTGATAAGCAGCACCAAACATTTTCAATATTTATTGGTTTCATTTTTTGGGGACAAAATTGAACATTTAACTGCAGAACCTATAATTCAAAACAAATATAATTATTATCAAACAACATGTTGAAATTAAAATAATAACTGAGAAAACAAAACAATGATTAGGAGATAATGTTTGTATTAATATCAACTGTAGAATCAAATCAAATGAGAACATCACAAGTCTTACAAATAAAGTTATGACACAGTGAAGACAGAAAATGAGGGTATGCCTTTCAAGTAATAGATACAAACATTGAACATGGAAACTTTCAATAATTGAGTTATTTACCAAAGATATTTTATATTATTTCAATACATCTACAATGGTAATCTAAGCAAGTGTTGTCACATGTGTACACACATGTGACACAAGGCCTACTTCAATTATGCAATTAACCAATTGCAACTGGTAATGGAGGCAGACATCAGTTAGGAAAACTGCAATGAAACACAGGATTAATCAAATATTATATAAAATTTGAAATGTTAATATAACAGTGGCAGACATTCTAAACTGTCCAGCATAATTTATTAAACTGATCTGTTATGTATTTTTAGATTGCAAATTGAGGTGTACTATATATAAAATATTTTTGGTTTTAACAAATGGAAGTAAAAAGAGGGATCAAAATAATACCATTCTCTGAAGGTAGACCACAGTACTTCCTGAAAACATTGTTCAATTTGACAGAAATGCTATCCCCAAGATCTGTAGCAACAACAATATTGAGATCTTTTGAATTTATTGGATATGTATATACTGATTGTAATGCTTTAAATTTACGACATATGAAATATGTACTATTGTCTGTATTGTCTGACACAATATTCAAAATCTTATAAAAATGGTCACTTGATGTCATGAAAAAACAATCTCTTTCATAAATAGAGAACCTTAAATTTTTGTACAATAAAACACGATATTGATTGATATAACAAGGGTGATGCAATGTGGGTCCCGAAAAATGTTTGCATTTGAATGAAATGTCACATACTGTGGGAAAAATTAATTCATCAGAGTTTTCACTAAGCCTGTTCACAATTTGTTGAAATGGTAAATGGACACCTCTTAGCATTCGTTTGATCTTGCCCAATTTATTTTCAAATCTAAAAGCAGAAAATTCGTCAAGTCGACCATGCCTTTCACTATCATTAGCAAGATGGACCAGTCCATGAACATTATATGTAACAAATGTTTTACCATAAATTTTAATACATGTTGTAACAAAAGATTTTAAATACATATGTGCACTATTGGTTAAATTTGTGTACAAAGGATCACATAAAGAAAAAATACCACAATGCAATAATAAGAAGTTTTTATATACGTTATTTGGCACAATACCAGCCAAGGCTACTATACCTGTATATAATAAAAATGTGCGGTACTCTGTTGCCTTCCAAAATTTATACTTAATAAGACTTCTTGGCCTTCTAGCAAACTCTGATGGTAGGTGGTTTTGAAAGGAAGTCAGCCTAGCACTGACACGAGACACAAGATTGTGTGACAGCCTTGACTTGCGAGGCCCTATTAACCAAAATATAATTAAACGACGCATGACACCAAGCAAAACAAGATGCATATAATCATAAGGCAATGCATGAAGCATATCAATATTTAATTCACAAAAAGGGCTCAAACCATGATGGTGTTTTCTATCCAGCTGTGCTCTAAAAGATGCATCAGTCCTGGATTCACATACTCTATCCTTGAAATAAACATGACGATCGTGAGACCCTTTGATAATACATTTGTCACAAGAATGATAACCAGAGTGCGATTTAATGGATTTTAAAAATGCCCTAGCAGGACTATCAGTAATAAAAAGAAGTTTAAAATTATCATAATCTAAACGCTTGATTTCTTGAATAAAATCAGCTAAAAAAGGAACAATTTCTGGTTTACCTTTACCACTAAATAAGGCCAGAATCACAGGCTCACTACCATTAATAAATGCCAAAATTGGCCAAAATTGCTTTCCTGTACTTCTAAAAATAGGTAGACCATCAATATTGATCAACAATGAAGTTATAATAGCTAATTGAGACACAAATTGTTGTAGTCCTAAATAAATATAAGAACCTTCACCCATTGGCACACAATCAACAGTTTTACGGCTTGTCTGCATTATAGTCCTGGCATTCACAGGCAGGTCACATCCACTTGCTCGCAATATCTTCAACAGATTCGACAGCGCTGCATGGCTAATGTTGTGGTCCATTGCCCATTGTCGGAGATCCTCTATTGGAATTGCGGTAGGGTCATCTTCTGTTCCACTAGATGATGGATCACTACTGGCATCCATAAAGAAGTATTCTGAAAACAAAAAAAGATTAATTAAATTATTATATTCAAATTATCATTAGATTAAAAGCAAAAGCATTTGTAAATTGACCCAACTCTGGTATGGGCTGATGAACTGTCCTGATACCTTAGGAATGTCTGTAAAGCAGTTAACCTGTACCTTATTTATTTATCTATTTATTCAAAAGAATCTCATATATGTAATGCATCATTAAAGGGAATCATGTGAAATTAGGAGCAATTGCACCTAATAGTCATGTATAGTATACAAAACATAAAACCCAATTTCATTTGGGTTTAAGAATATAGTTTATGTTGAAAATGTCAAAAAATGAAATATTGATATTTTCATATTCAGTAAGTATATATTCATTATAAAACTAGCAGCAAAAAATAAAATCAGTTTTTTTGTTCAAGAGTGTTGACTACATGAATATACACCATAATTGATTACAAAAACCCAATTTTATTTATTGCCGCTGAAAAAAAACTAATAAATAATAATTGCACCTTAACAAATGCTATTAAAACAAAATATATTCATTAGCTAAATCTATAAACATTCAAAATAAAAGAATGGATGCAAAAAATATTTATAATAGTATACTGAAAATAACAATATATATACCTCAGCTCATATTTTGACAAGCAGAACCACAACTTAAATTTAAATTGTTGGGAGTTGAATTAATTTGAAAAATGGTAAATTGAAAGTGCTAATAAAGTTATATAATAAAACTTTATATAAAATGCTTTTCTGTACCTACTAAATACACAAGTGCACCACAACCACCTATTTTGAATTGATCCTGAAGCATAATTAGTAATACTTAATGATTGAATGATCCACAATTTCAATTCAAGTTTTAGTTCTGCTTCATGAAATACCAGCCAAGGTATATATTTCATTATTTTCAGTTATACAATTATAATAATTTTTTCATGTCCATTTTTTTATTTTGAATATTTAGATTATAACAAAATGAATATATTATGTTTTAATAACACTTGGTAAGAAAGGTGCAAAAGTATAGTAGCAACCTGAACAATGCCAATGGTAACCTATTGTTTGATATTAGACTTCACATTCAGTATAGTAGATAGCATTAGTATTGGGTAATGTCCTAGGCAAACCATTGATATTTGTTTATTTCATTCATTCTAATACACTTAGCTGGACTATCTGAAATCTTGGGCAGGAGTGTAGGTAGGGACTCCAATGGAAAAAAATAGTTTCAAAACATTAAAACAAATTTAATATCAAATTAAAGCTTATTGTATCCACATTCTAAATATGTAAAATTTGGTCCAGTACTTCAAATGTTATCTTTATTTTGAGTTCCAAAATTACCATATTTTTCATATTGCCAATTGAATAGGAGCCTCATCATTTTTTAGCCCAAAATACCTTCAAGTGCATAGTATTGTTATAAATTATAAAGTCTATAATTTACTTAATATTTGACCAAATTAATTGATTTAAAATTTATTATATATAAAATAATCTAAAGTATTAAACATGTAAGAAAATTTATTATATATATCATAAATTTACATATACCTATATATAGCTATATATACATTTGTCAATTTTTTCTTGCCACTAACTGACAAAACATTTTTAGGTAGTTGTGTAGTTTTGTTTAATTATAATATATAAATAACTAATGTTTATATTATTTGGAAAGAATAGAAAGTGAAGCAAGTAACAAAGACTTTAATTTGTATATTTAAACATTTGTAATTAGTAATATATAAATATTAAGCATAAAGGTAGCATACTTTATTTTCAATTGATCCAAAAATCAATTTTTCTTCTTTTTTCGAAAATATTAAATATATTTTTCACTAAAAGCCCATGGGAAAGTAATACTTTATTATATATCATTTGATAAAAAATATTCAATTTATTTAAAAACAAATTTTTTATGCAAAATGTAAAAATATATTCAAAAAATATTGTTTAAAGTTTTCAATTGAAAATATATATGCAATATATTTCTCTAATCATAATTCTCCATATTTCCATAGATAGAGAATTTTTTCTGAGTAAAACATAATTTATTTCATTATATCTTTCTGGTGGGAACATTTTTTATTTAATTTTGAATGGCTTCCCATTTTTGTAACTTTTCGGCATCATTTTGGATTTTTTTGCCTTGTGTTTCATTTTATTTAAAAAATAATAACTTCAATAAAACTCAACCAATTTTTGTAAGCTATATATCAAAATGTAGGAAAAAGAAAAAGGCACAGAATAATAATAAATATCATTGAATAAAAGTAGCTAACAATTAGAAATTTTCACTTATATAAGGCTTGTTAATTTTTCTAAATTTTCTTAAAAAATGACAAAATTTTAAACACAATTGAAGTCTTTAGTGTAGGGAAGATTTTCAAAAGTATGAAAAAAAAACTGCAATCACATCTCTGCACCTGCAGGGAATATATTCCCTGCAGGTGCAGAGATGTGTACTGTAGCCCTTTCTGTTAGAAAGGGCTACAGTACAGGTTGGGTGATCTTATAGAATAGCATCTTAAACTTTAATTTTAAAAACAATAAATAAACAGCTATCTGTAAAAAGCAAACTAGCCAAATATTATTAAGCATAGTAAACTCCATAATATAGGTAATGAATAGGTAATTTATTCATATTTATGTTGCATCCAGTTGGCAAATTCATATGGTTTGCGAACCGTTGGCGAAAAATATTTTTACAACACTATATTAAAAGCTGGAGCACGCCGGGAGGCGGGCTAGAGTGATTACAGGTTTTCCCAATGATTATCAACCCCAATGAGTTAAAAAAATAGAAATTATTCGCCAACTGTACATACCATTTGCAAACCATATAAATTCACCAACTGGATGCAACATTTATAAATAGGACAGAACATATCCCAGTAACCCAATAAACTATATAAATTGCTGGAGCCCACCAGAAGGTAGGCTTGAGTGACTACACATTTTCCAAATGACTATCAAAGCCACTGATTATCAATGCTTAATAATATTTTAGATAGTTTGCAATTTTGGGCTAGTTTGTATTTTACATCTTACCAAATAAACATGAATTAAATTAATCAGTCAGGGGTGTGATCAGACTTATGAAAAAACAGGAACCTTATATGCAGTGGCTATATTCACCCAAAATATTTTAGGTGAATAGTCACATGTGCTATTCACCTGAAAATTTTATTACCACCTTTTTAATAAGGAAAACCGAAGCAACTTTAAATAAGTGACTTTGAACAAAAAAAGCAACAATTAGGACACAACATTCCTTTTGACTCCAACACACTATATAAATTGCTGGAGCCCACCAGGCAGAGGGCAGGCTTTGAGGGACTCCAAATTTCCCCAATGATTATCAACCCTAATGACTATCAAATTATTTTTTCAAGTGAGTAGCCCTCACTATAGCCTTTTTGACTCCCAAATGTTTGGTTGAAAAGGATTGCCCAAGGCCATTAATTTAATCATTGACATTGTTTATCAGCCAATCAAAATCAGCAATCAATTTAATCCCTATCTAAAACATAAATTAATGTAATTCATCATTTTAAGCCAAGCTTTTAAAATTAGAGACACTATTCTACAGTAGATAGCCAGTCAACAGGATTGCATATGGCTATGGGTTGATTAGGATGCCACTTGACCTGTCTAGTTTAGACTTAGTTATGTTGTATACGGTTGGCGAATTTATACCGTTTGTGAACTGTATATACCAACAACGAATTCGTTGTTGGTATAAAATTTTTATCTTATACGGTTGGCCAATATTCAAATTATAATAAAGCTATAATATAAATTTTGTTGGTATAACATTTGTATCTTATACTTTCTATTCCAACATCAAATATTTAATTTTATATTATTATTATAGCTTTAATATAATTTAAATATTCGTCAACCATAATCATATAGACATTGATATACGGTTTGCAAATGGTATAAAATTTGCCAACCGTATATAACAGTTACATACAGACAGTCCAGTTTTTTCAATGGACATTTTAAAATGTATTATGCATATTACTAACATAGGCATGAGACAAGTAGTGACAGTGTGCAATTGTTTTTGTATATTGTAATTAAAATGCCAACAACAAACATGGTGACCAGACATGACATGGACATAATCATAGTGAACTAAACTATATTAAGCACAAAGGTTATATTTCATGAATTCTATGAAAATATCAAAATCAAATCTTAATAATAAAATTTACCTTCATTCTCAAAATCAACATCGTCTTCTACTTCATTGTCACTGCCAACGTCTTGACCAGGTCCAGAATGTTCAGCATCAAAAAATTCCTCATCATCTACTTGACATTGTAAATCGGGATCAATTTCTGTGTGTTGCTCTTCGAAAATTCTTTCTTGTAAAATATCTACTTCTTTATTTAATTTCCTTTTAAACGTACGCCTGCATTCCATAATGAACTGTTAATAAAACTATTCTACACACTTATTACGAATCGCGTAGCTATAAACTGGTTTCAACTGATTAAAACAAAATACCCTTTCAACCATATAAATTTCACACAATGAAAAATTGTGCTAAAATTCGTATATTGTTATTGAATGAAATGAACCTGACAAATTATATTAAAAACTAATTACTTAGTGCTCAGTTTACGTTAAATTTTATTATTATTTAACAATGTATCTAATTTTCCAATAGAAATGTATAAGATATACATAATAATATTCTTTATACACCCTTGGTATATAAAATAGATAAAATAGTCAATTATCACTCCACTACATGCATTCACAATTTTAAAATAGAATTATGCTTTTACCTACGATAGAAATTAATTATTCATTTCTATCTTACTTTTGCTACATTTTTTTCAAAATGATTTGACAAATTTTCATTTTTTCTGCTCATTCAAGAAATTTACAGTATATAGTTATTGAAATATATCACGCAATATATTTCCATTTTACTTTCTGAAACAGTATATATCAAATATATATTGAATTTTTCAACAACTAAAAAAACATTCCCGGAACGTTCCTCGAATGTATCTTTCGGAACATCCCATTGACTGCATTTAGGGGACGTTCCCGGAATGATTGAGTTGACTCCAGGATATTGGGGACATAATGGAACGTTCCGAGGACGTTCCTGGAATAAACCTGGTTACTTGGGTATTTGATAACATTTTTAGCGTCTTGGCTCCACAGTTTCTTCGTTTAACTACACCACCGTGATAAAGAAAAACTAAGCTGTCAAAAAATATGGATTTGCGATAACTCGTCATTATATTAAAATAACTTATTCAGAGATAATAAAACCATTTTTTATTTAGTTGCCTTTCAAATTAGCAGCTTAAGTAATAATCGAGTTGCAATTATGGCAATTATTTTTTTAAAGAAAAGTAAATTGTATTCATTTCTTTATTTCTTTTCAGTGAGTTCTGCGTTTTGGGGTCAGTTTTTGAAGTTCCCAAGCACTTTTAAATTTGAATTTAGCGCCACATACGCTTACTGGTTGACTGTGAGGGAGGATGGCGGGTGATGCAGAAATACACCACAATACTACTTGCATTTTTTAATTCCCCTTTTCAAATATGATAGTATGCATAATGACTATTTAAAAACTACCACTCTAAGGCAAAACTACACAGTTAATGACATATTACCAGCGAAGTTACAAAACTGTATTCTAATAAGAGGTTTACAAATTATTGAGGAAGTTCTTATAAACCCTCCGACGGGGGAATGGCTCAAAAAAGGCGGTGTGGATAAAAATATAACACTTTTACTGAATTATACTGTGGCTAATTTGTACTTATGTCCACACATTATACAGGTAAGTAATTCAATGTTATCCATAAAAGTACGAAAATATAGCGCATTAAGTATAAGAACGTTATAACACTTGTTATAATTAATTATATTTCATACTGATGAATAAAATAGTCAATAATCCAAACTAATGCCAGTTATAAGAAGTGTTATAATGTTAATATAACAAAAATAATAATATTAAAATTGCTTTATGAAGAAAAAAATTGTATTACCTTACAATTAATATGTATTTTATATTCATTTATAAAATTATTATAGATACATTTCATTACAAATATCATAAAATTAGGCAGCAGCCCAAATAGTTTATTTCAAAGCGCGAACAGCTGTTAATCATTCGCAAGAAATGAATGTTTATTGCAGAGTAGGTAGGTATGCTATAACTCCAAGAGTAACATAGTCGGTTTTAGCGGACAACTTTGGAATTTGTAACCCGGACACCAACATTGGGGAAAATGCAAGAAACTGCAACTTATTATATTCCTTCTAGGTAATAATTGTAAATAGAATTAGAATAATTAAACACACATTTATGCATTATTGTGATATAAGCTGTTCAATATTCTTATTATCGTTTGTTTATTTCTCTTCTCTAAAGACACCTAAAATATGTTTTATTTATAAATATGGTGCTTCCTCATGTAACTGATTGGATCAAATTATACTCCCATTAATACACATATACTGTCTAAATGTTTGAATCTTCTGTAAAACTTAGTAGAAGCATTATTTAATTAATTAATATCATAACCTACGTTTTGTGCAATTTTATTTATACCTGATGTATCCAACAGATGAAACGCACCATGCTCCATCGTTACACGACTAATATCCGAAGACTAACTTTCTGCTATTTTAGTATTATCCACAAATGTTTTATACACACAGATATATGCATACAGACAGCTTTTGCTATTGAATTGTTAATTATACAGACACAGATTGTCAGTGTCAATTTATATAAAATCCATTTTATTCAGTTTCAGAATATTTATTATTTTATATACTAAATACTAACTAATTATCTATTTCACAAAAGGCTATTGAATGTATAAAACTAATATAACTATATTTTATCTGTTAACTGTCGAAGTTTCTGTTATAAATTGAGGAATATATTGTCTTCTATTACAAAACTTTCCTACGAATACTATTAAAAGCAGCACATACATATATCTAATCGTAAAACATATAAATAGTAAATATTGTCTGAATTTTCAGGTATAAATAATTAATCACGTTACTACAGTATAACCCACTTATTACGTACATGCTTAATACATAGGTCCTTTTATAACGTATACTTTGTGCAGTCCCGTTTTGTTTGTAAATTGCTATATAAATAGTTCGTTTATTTCGGAGTTATTACAAGTTAATACTTATACTGCTTAATAAGTAGGTTTTGTTGGTCTCATATAAATATTTATCCGATTAATACATATTAAGTATATTTCCGTGTGAGTAATTTCTACATAACTATATGTGCTGTGCATATAGATCGGATAATTTATGTTATTTATAATTCAAAACCAAACTTTTATCTACTAAAGTACAAAAATCAATTACAGACTATTTAAAATAAAATCACTTTTTCTAGATTACATATTGCATACATAAAATCACTTTTTGTAAACCTTGAATTTATGTCAATATTTTTACTGTTAAATTACATATGAATAAATGTGTATTAGGATAATGACTTTGTTTTAGCTTCTTTAATACTGCGTACATATGAATATCGATTAATAAGTAGGTTCGCTTATAACGTATCAATTGTTTGTTCCCAGGGTATTCGTATTAAGCGGGTTACACTGTAGTTTATTTAAAATAATAGTTTATCGATAAAAATAATAAAAAATCCCGCTACAAGTTTAAATGCATCAATAATTTTATATAACAATTCGGTATAACATAAATTAATCAATTTGTCTGTAGTTAGAATCTTTACATAGGTGGCCTCTATTGACTAATCTATTATAAATTTAAAAGTAAGAGAAAACAGGCGGTTGCAAATACAGATTTTTATATTAATAACGCCAAAAAATCTGAACGCTGTTCCTTCATCAGGTGCCAAGAGGTAAGTGAGCATGCAACATCGCTAAACAGATAATTATGTGCAGTAAAGTCACTCTTAAGTTGAAATGAGATAATATACTACACAATATCAGAGTACAACCAACAAACTGATGTCATCCATATAGCACATAATACGAACATCAAT
>JAYRBW010029637.1:0-12232 GCA_036023295.1 Invenusta paracnida
GAAATTAGATCTCCGGACCAATGCCCCTTTCAGATGAACTGGACACCCGCCCCTGTAAAATCCTAGATCCGCCCCTGTAGTCGTATATTTAATTTGCACGAATTTTATATATACGTATATGAATCCTCTTTAATTTTTATGTATGCATTTTTTTTATTATACATAGTACATATATATGAGTCTTGCAATTCTTAAAATACATTTAATTAAAACTTCTTTTTTTAACATTAAAAATCTTATAAGTTTATAATAATAATGTAATTAAATGTATTTCAAAATTTCTGTGCTCTTAACAACAAGCAACTGTAAAACATTTTATTTGTGTTATTCATTTCTTAATATTTTATATATTAAATTTAAAAAGAAACGTTATATATTAAATGTATCATAACAATTAATTGACAGAAATTGGTTTATTAAATTTTTCGGTTTTTGTTAAATATTACTTTTTGTACAATTTAAGTTATTTTAGTAATAATTTAAAAAGTTAATTTAAATTTATAAGATAAGATTTTGAAATATCTTGTGGCATAAGTATAAATAATTCACGCGTATTATTTTGACCTAACTCAAACGTTATAAATTCTAAAAAAATCTAAATTTGGCGCAAGTCAAAAATTATTTAGTATAAAATTGTGTTTTTATTACAATAAGTATTATGTATAAGCTTTATATATATATTTATTTTATTATTTTGATGAGAAAGCATTTTTAAATTTAAATTAATTTTTTTTAAATTTACTTTTCGTTGTTTAAGTATTTAAAATGTTATCGATTGACATTGAAATTGTCTAAAAGTTTTTTAAAAGTTTTTTTACATTTTCTAATTTTCGTGGAATCATTTTCTATAAGCACTCTATTTACTTTGACATGTTTTAATGCTCAATTTTATATATACGAGTATATCCTATATATTTTTATTCTACATCATTGATATATTCTTTAATAGATAATCCGTTGTACTGAATTCTCATTAAGTCAAGCGTAATCAACGACGGTCAATTGTAAACAGTTGTAATAATAATATAGTTACAAATCTGGATAATGTACAAATGTAAGTAGGTAAATATGTAAGTAATAAATAAGTAATGAAAAAGTAAAAATAAGCAAAATATGGGAAGTGGAGAGGGGTTAAAATCTCTGCGTTCATTTTTTATAACGATTTTTTTAGATTTGATATCTATTTGATTATAATAAAATATTTACGGTATTTACGAAATTCTAATTTTGTTTTTCAATAATAAATATATTTAATGTAAGCAATAATGATACAATAATAATATTTTAAAAATTCTAAATTTAACGTCGAATTAACGCAAAATTCATTTATGCAGTTTAAAATTTTGTATGAGTGTTTAGAGGTGCCTAACTTGTTGATGATCTGTGTTCGAACGTATTGATTCAAAGCTGTCTTCAAGAACTGGCTAAAGTAATTGTAAACTATTGCAAAATATTGTCATTGTATATATCAGAGAATGTACATTTACCAGCGTCAATTATAACCATTCAATGTAAAAACTTATAATTTCAGATAAATAGATCATTATATTTTTCCTTAATTAATTGTACCTGTAGATACGACAGGTAAAAAAATGACATACATATGTGTTGATGGTCAATGAGAAAATAGAACGTATTACAAGGCTACATCTTATTTTAATTAATCAATTGTCCTAATTGGTACATTACATAGTCACTGTATTTTATAGTACAATATGGCATTTATTCCAGCTTATAGATAGTGCTTCTGGGATAAATATCTACTTCACTAATTAATATCCACATTACCGAACAGTTGAAATGCTTAAAATAAACCCCTTTCAGCGATGCTTAATATTTACCAGACATCAACTAGTCCACGCCTTACTAAACTGAAATAATTAAACTTAAAAAAAAATCAAAATTACGAGTTAAAATCTTTAATATATATTTTACATTTCATAAATCAAATTTTATATGATTATCTTGAATCGAGTCATTGTTTAATGTAAAGGATTTTAAATAAAAACAAATTCATTTTTCTTTCATTTTTAAGTATCTTATTAAAAATATATATATAATTTTAAAGGTTCAACCAATTACTTGGTTGCTACTGCATACCAGCTAACTAAATATTACAGATAAGTATTGATAATCTTTAAATTTATAATAATTTAAAACAAATACTTATAAATGCAGTAATATTTGCAAATAAAAACAATTATATTTTATAATTTATTTAAATAATACACACTGTAAAATATATTTTATTAATTACTATTTATTTTATTTGAATAAGTAAGCACTTTAAAGATTTATTATAAAATCTATTAAAAGTATAAATTGAATACCAATTCCATTACACCTGTAAACACAAGTGTCTAGACAAATACACGTCTTAAATATTATTTGTTAAGTAAGTTTAATATTTTGTTCAATAATTTTTAAACTAGGATGAAATAATATTTAAAAGTAATAAATTTGTTATAATAATAATAATAATAATAATAATAATAATAATAATAATAATAATAATAATAATAATGATAATAATAATAGTAAATGTATATATTTTTAACAACAAAAAGCACCAAATGGGAATCGAAGGTGCAAGTTTACCTTTGTATTAGAGAATTATATTTATAGATGAAGTAATTTAGTTATTATATTTATACTTTTATATAAAGTGTTAACTTTTCTCGGATATACAAGTGATCATTTTTAACATTTATTTATGCAGCATGTATTACTTAAAAATATATATAAATACGAATTACACTCATGTTCAAAAACTGCTGCCAGTGACTACTAAAACTAGTTTTCGTAATCCTTAATTGCTGCATTTATGTGTACCTTGGTTAAAATTGAAATTATAAATATTAATATAAGGAAAATAAACAATTTACCGATAAATAACGATATATAAATACAATTTGTGAAATATTATAATTTCACAATCAAAACATTCTATTACTATATGTGATTATACATATGATAAAAATTATCAATAAAATGTGCACGTTATAAAAGTAATGTGTTCGTAATCAATGTATCTTATTATCATAATAAAATTAATATTAAGATTACAATATACTTTCCATTAACGTAATTTATTGAACCACTCCTCAATATAGTAAAATTCGCGAATTCATTCAAGAATTAATTAGACATGACAACTGTCATAGTTTATCATTTTTTATTTATGTTTTCACTTTCCTAATTCCTATTTCCTATTTCCACAGACTAAACTATATGTTGCTTTGCTCGGCCCATATTGGTTTGTTTGGTTTTTTCGTGTTGTTAGTTCGGATATGTTATATGTCTCATAAGATTTAACACGGGTTTGTGACAATTTACATAATGCACATTTCTCAGACGAATAATATTTAGCTATATGTAGTAACAATTGTAGTACCTATTTCAATCCAAATTAGAAGGTTCATAAATTGGAATTTGACATGCTTATAACTCTTCATTCTATGAGGTATTCAAACAACTTTTTTAAATTATCACCATTATTCAAATTTGGAAATCAAGATGGTTCAAGAGGATTGTTTAATAAAAAAATAATATAATAAATTGTTTTCTGCAAAAGTAATACATCTTTCAGAAGTCAATTTTTATATAACATATTTTAATTATTTTTTTAATTATTATAATCATTAATGTAAAAATATGTACTTGTGACGCAAGTACATATAATTTAGAAGATGTATTTATAGGGCAGATCGATTCGTAACTAAATACGCAATGAAAAAATTTAGTTGTATATTGGATACAAAATTAATGGAATAATGGATTGAAATAATTTATTGATGAATTAAACCTTTATTAAATGTCAGAATTTATTCAAAACTCTAGTAATTCTTTCGCAAACAAGTTATTTTGATACAAATGAAAAATTGACAACAAAATTAAATTTGGGCTTAATTATGCTTATATATTTTTATATTACGAATATTAGTATTATAAATGTAATTGTATCTTTTTATATATATAAATAAATAAATTATATTTGTATTATAATAAATTGAATTGGAAACAAAAGGACAGGTATTATGAAATTGATAACGCGTTTTTCGAGACATATTCCGAATAAAACTTTAATGTAACAATTTAATTTTTCAATTCGGAAAAAATAAGCAAACTTCAAATATATATGCATGTATATTGATTATTGAATATGTATATTAAAGTAAGGAATTATTTTTTATGTGCACAATAATATGAAACATATATGCGTTTCTTTTATTTTTGAAATTATGGTTCATGCTAGATTTAGGCTCTATATAATTATGTTTTACAGCGCCTATATTATGCTTAAATGTATTTATTAAAATATTCAATAAATACAATTAGTTGTCTTGTAGGTATATGGATATCAATTTGATACGCAAAAATAATATTAGCAACGTGGTATGGCCTTTCTTCGTATATTCATTTTGTATTAAAAATTCTTCCAAATTATTTATCAAGCAAAATAAAAATAATTAAGATTTGAGGGATATTTTAGTCAAAGTCATGTTCGTTTGCTTCTTAATTTAATAAATTAAGAAGAAAGTGAAAAAAATATTACCTGTTTATACCTCATACACTTTCCATTCAACAAATAGAATATATATTCTTTTTAGTTGCAATGGCAATAAAGGATGTCATTAAAATGATTAATCTATATAACGAAAATATCACTTGTGAAATCAGCAAAATTAAAAAAATATTCATAACAACCAAAACTTTCAGTATAAAATCGAAGCACATTTTTTTATATTAGTCTATAAATAACATTTTACGGGCTGGTTTTCAGCAGGTAACATATACTCGTATTTTAATTATTTCAATTATAAAAAAAAATTAAATATTATAATTATACAACCTAACAGCAAAATATAATGATATTGGAATATGATGTAAAAATTAACGTTTACGTAAACATTTATGCACAGATATGGATAAATATATATTAACAGTTTATTCGAGGAATCAAGTGTAATCAATAGCTTTGCGATAAGCCAATTGTAAAATGAACAGTACATAATATCTTAAGCATTACTTATGCATAATTTGTAATCCTTCATATCATCACAATTAATTTCAATTGACTAAAGAAATGGATTCACGTTTGTTTATTATTTCTTAATATTAAAAATATTATTTGAAATTAAATAAATGAATGTAAAGTAATTTTTAAATAGAAAATTAAAATATTAAATGTCGCAAACCTTCTCTTTAGTTTCATTTGTTTGTGTTGGATGCTTAATAATTTTGACTAATATTTGTATTATTAGCACCTTTCTTTTATTATTTTCTTAATGCAAATGCTTTTAATAAAATCATTCGATCTGTTTTATATATAGGTCTATAAGTAACTCTCAGATAGTTCATATATGGATTGATAAATTAATATAATAATTTATTATATTCTATTAAACAACTAAAGTTAATAGAATTGAAAAAAAAGCTTTAATTATCTTCTATAGAAAATAATGTCATCTAAAATATATTTCTGAACAAAATTCACCATATTATAATATGCACAAATAAAAAAACGTAGTTTATCATAAAAAAACGAAGACTTCTAAAACTTTCCACGATATTTATAATATGTAATTACTTAAGTACTATAGACATTAATATATCATCTACACCATCTATTTAAAGACATCATTCGTATTATTCTACAAATTATCATCTGTACTATTCATTAAAGCAAATTTCAAAAGAAAGATACACAAAAGAAATAGTCTCATTTTACGTAAATATTAATATTAATTACTGAATTATATAACATTCTAAATTCAAATCAGTCTCTCCATCCTTAGCTTATAGAAAAGTAAACAGCAACGTTTCGTCCCAAAAAAGTTGTTTAGTGAGAACATAAAACAAATATACTGTACAAAAAAGTTTATTGTCTGCTGCTCTCTGGGTATACTTACGCACCATTTCTTCAAAAGATAACTTACTTAAACTGCGTAGGTACGTAATGCGGTACACTTGAAGCCTGATTGACAAAAGACATAAAAGAATACTAAACTTCCTCTATGTAATACTAATAATTTAGCTTTTTCTCATTCCCGACTATTGACAAATATATTTTTAACTTTTAGTAATCAATTTGCAGAACATCTTGCATTAATTATTTACACTGAATTATGTTAGACGACAATTTTTCGAAATTAAAAAAATCAATTAGCAGTTTGTGGGTCAGAATTAATTGCACTTGATTGCCTCAATTTCCAAACTATATTTTAATGAAAATCATTTATCAATATACTTATTTATACAAACCTATTATTTATGATATTTTTTTCTACGCTATAAAATAATATTTCCCACGACTCTAAATGTTATGTTCAAAGTATATGCGCCTAAAATAATATCAACTGTAATAAATAAAAATAGTTATGCTTAAAATGATTTAATGATATACAGTTTAACTTTCTTGATGTTTGCATCATTAATATTGATCATTTATCTAAGAATCAACTTTTCTAGATAAGTTAATGTTACGTAACACAGGAAAATCAATGTGAAGTTAATAAAATATGCACTATATATTTATTATATTATGTTATATCTGTTATATTTTTATAACATTAATATGTTATAATAATAATATGTATCAGCTGGGATTCTTTCGCATTAGATTTCAAATTGAGGAAGACATGCCTTCGATCCATATTAGAAAGATCTAATTTTGGGACACTTCAAAATGAATACGTTGCCATTTTAACCTTACTATCGAATAAAGCTTTTAGGATTATGTAGGAATGTTCCGAAAATATGTTTTTCACTAATCGAAATCTTTTTTTTACTTGTGTGAACTAAACTTTTATATATCGACACGACAGCGTCTGATAATCTTGTGTTATCTCTGCATAGTTGATGTATCGAATACCACGGAAAATGTATATTTTGCATACCAAAACCACGTAACATTGTAATGTGAAATGTATCTATTATTGACACAGATATATGATCATTATTCCCCAAAGTATAATCCAGATTAGTCTATCTTTTGTGGCAACTGAAATCTTAAACCCGAAAAATCGAGATACATTCAGAGAAATATGGATCTTTATATTGTATTCTATTATTTAAGATATCTAATGTTTCATTCTATATAAGTAACAATCCACTAGTAAAAACTGATATATATTGGGGTTTTTTCACAATTATTTATAGAATTTTCTCAAACTTATTATATATACATATATTACATAACATTGGATATATATTCGTAAAATGTATATTTTTATATACAGATCAACTATTGTATTACTTTTGACTATTAGATTTGAAATAACCAAGTTGGGTTAAATAATAGACCGACTCTAAATAAAATTAACATTGTTTGCTTATTTCCTGATATGTTATCTTCATATAATGGTTTTTATTTCGTGTCTTAAGCATAAGCATACAAAGCAGTACATGCATATATATATATAATAAAACATACATATATACAGAACAGAATAATACACAAATAATACATACAAATATATATACACATACAGAACAAACCCTTTCGGGCTGCTAGTCAACCGACTGGCACAGCTGCCAGCCAGGGACGAGGGAAATAAAGTCGGGCCGAACCGGGGTTTGAACTACTTCTGAGCTACCAACACTTCTGTAGGCAACCGCTCTACCACTGAGCCACCTCGTCCCCTTACTTACGTATTGTCGAAAATAAACACAAGTGTATCTATTTTCAACGAAACAGATGTTCTGAGTGTCATTTATAATCTGAAAACTAATTACGCTATCCCATAAAGGTAGATTGTATAGCATAGAGATGTTATTGTCGTGAATATACTAAAGCAAAGAGCCCGATCTTCAACTAATGTAATGTTATTAGTCTAAACTTGGACAAATTACTGACAGTCTTTAAAGAAAATAATGCAAAAGTTAACGAGAAGTACAGCTTACTGACTAGAGAACAACTTAAATCATCGCATTACCAAAACTGAGAAACCACTCGAGGACATCAAGCCGTTCCGCCCCATCAGTCTAACCAGCCACTCAGTCAAACTGGCAGAAAGAAGGACGAAAGAACGCCTATATTGGTGGATGAAGAGAATCAAAGACACTCCCAACGAACAAGCAGGATTCCGGTCAGAGAGGTCAACTGAAGACCACATCGCAAGACTCGCACAGACCACCCATCGGGCGTGGCAACAAAAGAAGCCGGGTAAAAGAATCCTGAATACATTGATCGCATTTTCCAAATCAAGACAATTCAGAGAAGGTTACCCCAAAGCAGCGTATTACACCAATCCTATATCTTATCTGGATCTAAGCTCTGAAAGATTCCATCGCGAACGAATGTGCAAATACCTCTTCACCGACGACTTTTTATCGTGACTAGATGAAGTAAAATCAGCACGCTCATGAGTAAACTACAAATTACAACGGATCAAGTTGCAGAATGGGCGAAGACTTTGAAGATGAAACTTGTACATGAAAAATGCGGATCTGTATTGATGACACAATGTTCCAAAGAAGCAAACATCACCATCGACATCCAGCTTAAAGTTTAAGAAATAAGAACAGCAAAGTTAGCCACATTCCTCGGTGTAATCAGCGACAGTGTATTTATCTTTGGACCACACATTGAGAAGCCAAAGAAAAAAGTCAACTACAGACTAAGACAAGGGAGCAAAGACAACATCGTCCGATCAGTTTATATTACCAATACATCAGACCATGCATAGATTATGCAAATCAATGGATACAATCAACCGCCCAATCAAAAAATCAAAATAGCACAGAACAAAGCAGCAAGAATTATCACAAAATGATCAATGAAAATTAATGTAGACGACCTATTCAGAGAAACGCGGAATCATGGAATCATTAGAAACCAAAGGGAGAATAAAAGAGGCTATCCACTAAACAAAAGAAGTTGTGGAGATCTAGGAAATTTACTTCACATGAGCGCAAATATTTCAAGAACAGTCATATACCTGAAAAGAAGTTTGAAAACAGACGACTCAAACTCTAGAACTGGACAAATATCCCAGAAAACGAAAGTACATCATAAGCAACACACCACCATGGACAGGAAGTAAGAAGAATACCAGTTTCAACATTAATATCAATCCACCTCTCTCCAAGAAAGACCCACCAGAAGACCAAAGTGCGCGCAACCAAACATACCAACCACACTAAGACCAGTCGATATCGAAATATCGACAGACCGGTCGACGGTTAAGAGCACCGAAATAAGAGGTAGAGGCTGCATTATCAAAGCTAGACGGCATCAGCACAAGTGGTAGTCAGCTAGCCGGTCACTTCAGCTCCCGCGCTGAACTGACTGCAATAGTCGCGGCGATCACTTTCCTCAATTCAAACAATAACAAAATCAAACGCGCTCGTATCCTATCGGATAGCAAATCTGCAATAGAAAGCCTGTCCGAAGAACCACACAACAAGGAGAGTCATCTGATCAAGCAAATATAGGTCTTTATCATCCAAAATTAAGACACCCAGTTCCATTTTCAATGAGTCTCCTCCAACATCAGCATCCTTATGAATAAAGAAGCCTACCGTCACAGATCACAGCTAAACTCATACACAAAGACACCATATCAGTATCCAGAAAGACCAGCCAAACAGTGGCAGTGAATAGTGTAGAACAAAATGTTAGAATAAAACCCTGTCGAAAGAGGTTGAAGGCAAGATGGAGAGACACAAATCTTAGACCAAGTCGGAGTCGGAAAATTAACTAGCAACCGCAAATTAATGAACAGCATCGGGAAAGCAGACGGAACACTGAAGAATCCACAAAAACCATTTTGTTTAACTACCCTCTCCACGACTATAAAAGAAACCAAACCTTTAGCTACCCACCCTACGAGGAAGATATGGTCACGCTCCAAAAGGACTGGCATGGGGCTGACTCCCGTCCGAACTAAGAGAGAGACGGAAGTGTCCCATTCTGCAACAGCACTTACACCAGCCATCCAACAGGTTTCTTCAAGTCGCTTTGATCTGCAACAAACCATACAGCAAGGAGCATACTTTTTTTTCTTTAACGCACTGTTCCAGATCTGATAGAAAGGCAAAACTGGTTCACAAAAAGCCCCTAGGTAGTGTCACATGGGGGTCACTACAAGAGATAGTATTTCAGAGGGATGCGGAAATCATCAATGACTAGAGATTTCGTATTGCAATTAAGGAGACTTGGGAATCCGGCCACAACGGTTCATAAACCGTCGAACTGACCGAACTGACAAATGGAGGCAACAACTACAAGCATGTGTGGATACTGAAGGTGGTCTATTAACGTTTACTACATTAAAGCAAGTCGAAGTATTAACTACAATTAATAATAATAACTCCTTATATTAGGGATATTTGTATGGATTGATTGATAATGTGTTATGTATTAAATAAAAATTACATTTTGTATCAGTTGTGGATAATATAATGATTGTTGATATATTTTGTAAAGACACTGAACCTCTTGTTTTTCTACTTTTTGTGTGAAGATTTCCACCATAATGCTTTTCCACTTTGTAAATTATGTTTTTTATTATATGTTTTAAACAAGTATAAAGTATTTCACATACTTCATCTATCATACAACATAATTGGTATAGTTACAACACTAATGCAATGCATTATAGGTCAAACTTACCAAGCATAAATCACTTGATATTCACTCAAATAACATTTTATAAAAATGTTCAAAAAATCAAATGTACTTGGTAATATTATAATTAAATTATAATACGTCAATTAATTTATTAAAACAAAATTAATTAAATAGATGTAGTATTACTGTATTTGTGGTCTTGTATATATGGTGTTGCATTAACGCAACTTTGACGGTAAATGGGTAGCAGGGGATAAATAATGAGTACATAAATAGCTTTAAACACTAGGTATGCATAAAATTTAAAAAGTAATAATTACGCAAATTATGAGAATTTAAATGTTTAGGAGCATTCTTTCTCTTAGTCCCCTCTAAATATGTATTCAAATACGGTTCTATTATGTATCACAAATCCTACATTATTACGTTTTATAGCAACACGTTATTTATTACAATTATTTCTTTACATATATAAATATTGAATTTTATGTATTGAATTTAAACAATGCAATTTTTCTGATAAATGAATAGGTAGTAATTTTTAAATGTTTGTCCACATACTGATCTATTAATGGAAATCTATCGATGTTACATTATATTTTAAACATCATATTTACGATACGGATATATCAATTTAAATATTTAAGCTAGAATTGTTTTTAAGATTCTCTATCAATAATTTTAGTTGTACGGTTCTGCCTCATTCTATATATGTAAATATTAGACGTTTAATTTAAGTAGTCTAAAGTTCATGATAATATACGGAATAGAATCATTTTAATTTCTTTAATGATTTTTCTTGAAAAAGTTTATAATATCGAAATCATCTCATTTAATTCGGCTATTATTATTTATGTTTCACATAGGACGTTTATTTATAGATATACTCGTATGTTTATATTTGGGAATCATTTGTCCATTTCAGGATCAAAACGGTACCATTGAAGACGAGGAACTTGAAGGGTTTTTGAAAGATCTTCTCGAATTAGCCCAAGAAGTGAGCACCTGACTATTCTTATTATTATCTAATTAAAAAATTATTCATTTTAAATAAATTGTTTCAATCAATAGCTTAGTTATTAATTAAACTTATAGTCTTACTAAGATTGGTAAATAAAAACAAAACTATTTTGAAAAGAATATAAGCTGAAAATCTTGAGTAACATAGTAAATAACCGATGCATGAAGTGCATTTTTTGTGTGACTTCTCTGCTTTTACTTACGAAAATAAATTACCGGACGTCAACTATACAATTACACATAAACTATTATCTTATCTAAACAAAACATATGACCTTATACAACATTATTCTTGCATGTAAACGTAAAATTGTAAACATGTTCATGAGTATAAGGGTTATAGAAATTAATATTTAATGATTTCTTAACGAACACATCATATAAATTTGCTGCAGTGTAGCATCAAGATCAGCAAATTCTTCTTTCTACATATGTTGATATTCCGGATAAATTTAACTGATACTCATATAAATTATTAGAAAATTTTGTATCAAAGCATAACTAGATATAAACATTCAATTTTTAAATATATATTTAAGCATATACCCATAAATATTTGTTTTATAGGCTATACCGAAAAGGATGCGCGGCTGTATAACCACATGTCTTTGTTCAATGTTGTTTAAAAAAATTAAT
>JAYRBW010029648.1:0-12231 GCA_036023295.1 Invenusta paracnida
AAAATTATCTCAAAAATAAAAATGTGAGTATAAAGAATAAGCATATAAATTATATTAAAATTATCTGAAAAAGAAAAATGTAGATTATAATAAAATAAGCATTTAAGGCTAAGCATAGTATTAATATATATATTAATCAACAATTTATTAATGTACTATTATTTATAATAGTTTATATTAATAGTGAAAATATAATTGTAATAAAATAACCTTATAAAAATTACTTCAAATAGAAAGATGTCATAAAAACAATAGAAAACACATATAATAAATATGATATATGGGATATGAACAATAATTAATATATGGGCTTATTTCTATACCTATTTAAATTTATACCTGTATAAATTTTATAAAATTAATGATCAAGCAAATTTTAATTTGATTTTGCACTTGTAGTGTCTAACTTATTTGGCTAACTTGGCTCATTTGGCTTAATTGGCTCACCCTGAGCCAAAAAATGGCTAGTGGCTATGCTGGCTCACTGTGAGCCAGATACTGGCTAAACTTGAGCCAAGTTAGCCAGAAAATGGCTCACTTGGCTCATCCTGAGCCAATTTCTGGCTAGTGGCTCACCCTGAGCCAGAAAAAATTTGTAGTGTAGAAATAATTCATGTATAGATTATTCTCCATTTAAAAAAATAGTATTTATAAAGATATATTTTGGAATAATAAAATTATTTTAAATAATATTTTTAAATGTTCTAATAATTTATATTTTGAGAAAGTATAAATATTATTATTTAAAAGTCAGAATAATTATTAAAACTGAATGTAGTGGCCTGATGATGTCAATCAATTTGGCTCTGATAGATATATTTTCTAATGTCCTAAAATAATTTTAATCAATGTTTTCATCAATTTCCTACATTCCTAATTTCCTAAATTCTCAAAAAAGTGAACTGCACACCTGCTAATATTAATAATAGCTTGGAATTCCAAAAAATAATTTTTACAATTATTAGTTTTTTGACAGAGAAAAATTTAAACACTACTAATTTCTACTTTCATTATATTTAGTGAATTATATATTAAATTCTTTGAATAAATGTGTTTTTTGATTAGTATAATCACTATAATTATATGAATATGTAATAAAATCTGACATGGATATTTTATTATTTTAAATGTTATTTTTAAAATTTTTGAAATGTAATTAAATTAATAATTTAATCACAAATTTATGGTGCTATAGCAATGGCCAAATATCAATGCATGAATCAATTGGTTAAACTTATAGATGTGGATTAAGGAAAAGACCATTGACATAGGCTGTTCATTTTTATTGAATAGTTTATCATCAGTTTCATAGATTTTTTAGAAATTTTATGAAAATTGGTTTATGTTAATGGGTTTTTTCAATAAAATGAAATCAGCTTTTTGTATTCTGGTGCATAGGAAATATTTTCAATTTGATTCTATTCTGAGAATATAATTACCTGATTCTATTCTCAAAGTTAATTTGTTTCTATTCTGCTAATTGAATTCTATTTGGTACATACAGTTACATCCAATAATTGCACATATATCAAAGTAAAACTAGTCAGTGTAAATAAAATTTTCTAAAAGTAATGATAAATAAATGTGATTCCAAAAAGAATGGCCCACTGGATTGCTATTTTCCTATTAAAACAAGTGTTAACCTTAGCTCTTTCAACACCTATTGTGAATAAAATATGTTTTACCAAGACTAAGTATACAAGGTAAAAATTATTTGACATTGTAATAAAATTATGTTTTATTTAATCAGTGACATTAATAGTAACATTTGTTTGTGTCCCATAAGTAACAAGCTGAAAATTGTATCTAAAATACAAATACATCAATCATGTTTCAACTAATTCTTAGTAAAATAGGTACAATAAGTCTGATGATTATTTTTCATGCTTAAAAATAATAAAATTTTATCTAGTTTACATTAAAAGAAAGTAAATTTTGATAAATTTAGCAACAATGTCCCATAAGTAACTATGGAATTGGCCATAACTACAATATCTGCACCTATAACTGTTTGGTGAAGTCAGATTATGTCCCTAGAAGACTAATTAAACTGAGCTTTTGATTGACGAAGTAGTGCAGTGAATTCTGCACTATTTACCTACTTAATTGTTTAGTGGAGCTTTTGTTCATTAGGTGAGACAACAGGCTCTGTACCTAAGTTAAGATATGTAGCAAATTAAATTAAGTTTATGCTAGACAAAGTTGCCACAATACCAAAATCAATTGTCTGGTTTATTTCAATGGCATGATGTACATGTAAAGGCACGTGAAATGCTTATTTGTCATAGTTGACTTACATGCTGTTTTATATCTCTTGGCACTGAACTATCATTCTGTCATGCATGTTGTAACCAGTTGAGTTAAAATACAAAAGTATGGACATGGTTATAGTAGCTTGATTTGTTGATTGTAGTTTCATTGGTGGTTTTAGCATATAATATGGATTGTGAGTTTAGTTTTTAAAGAGGGTGTCCTATTTTGCCCAGGTGAAAAATACTTGCACATGCACATACTGTTGAAATATAAAAGTATATAAAATTGATTTTTTGTTTCTTGTCATTCATTCTATAAAAATAATGACTTGTGTGGAAATTAGTTTTTTCTGGAGAGTTACTTGGGGTTACTGGCTGTTATTTAAAAAGTGGATGTGATCCTTTAGGTTTCCAGAGGCTTGAACTTTAAGCCATATTTCAATTGCTTGAAACTAACAGTATTAAAATGTCAAGTTTATAATAATTTAAGATTCATAAAACAATCATAGAAACCTACATTATATCTGTTTAATTAATAAAATATCTTTAATAAAGGGTATATCTTTGTTGGCCACTGTTGTTATACCTGAATAAATATCAATGGCCTATTTAATAACATTTTAATTTTTTAAATACTTTTTTTATTCTTTACAGAAGAATGAAAAATATTATGCCATAAACAAGTCCCTTGAAAAAGAAAGGCAATTTCAATGCTCAGATTGTGATAATGTTTCAGCTGATGGCATGCTAGATGATTTTTTAATTGATGAGGACCCTCATGACTTTGCAAATGCCATTACTGATATTGAAGACTTTGTTATTGATGATGCTGATAGTGATGTTTTAATGGAGGATAGTGATACCCTTCCATATATAGACAATTCAGACATTCAACCTAATCCTGAAGAACCTGATTTAGCCATGAAAGATAAAATCTGTCTGTGGTATTTGAAATATAATATATCTAAAAATGCTCTTTCAGCTTTATTGAAGCTTCTATCTCCAAATTTTGATCTTCCGGCTTCTGCTGCCACTTTGTTAAAAGATGTCATTGTAAAAACTAATAACACTAACCAAGAAAATCAGTATCATTATTTTGGTTTAGAAGATAATATAAAGAAGAGAATTTCAGCTGGTCTAGACCATTTTGTCCCAAAAGGAGATGTTTATTATGAACTTGAACAAGATGCTGAACAAAAGAAAAAGCAATTGCTAACATTAACTATTAATATTGATGGTATTCGTCTATTCAATTCTGCATCTGTTACAATGTGGCCTATTGTCTGTCGTGTGAATGAATCAAATGACCAAACACCCTTTGTTTGTGCTGTTTATGTTGGTTTAAGTAAACCAGGTTGTTTAAACAGTTTTTTGATGCCCTTTGTAGCAGACTACATCAAACTAAATGAATCATTTGATTTTTGTGGAAATTCTTTTCATCTTTGTATTCTGTGTCTGTGCTGTGATGCTCCTGCAAGAGCACTTTGTAAAGGAACCAAAACATTCAGTGGGTATGATGGTTGTGACTTTTGCAAGCAACATGGAACATGGAGTCATGAATACCATAAAATGCTCTACTCCACTGCATCTGATGAGTTGCGTACTGATTCTGCCTTCAACAATTTCAGTGAATTTGGTCACCAGTTGAAAGAAACACCCTTATCATCTATTCTGCCTATGGTTTCTGCCTTTCCCCCTGATCCAATGCATGCTGTGTATCTGGGAGTTCTTCGACGTTTTATTTTGATTTGGACTGAAGAGAAACATGGGAATAATCGACTAACACCATCATTATCGAAGGTTTTGAATGAATCAGTCATTTGTCTAGGAAAGCAGTTGCCTAAAGATTTTTCTCGTAAATGTCGATCTGTAAGTGATGCTAAAAGTTGGAAGGCTGTTGAACTTCGTACATTTCTTCTTTATCTTGCTCCCATTGTCTTGAAAAAAGTACTCTCAAGAGAGAAGTATGACCACTTCATGCTTCTTCATTTTGCAATTTATTCTCTGGCCTCTGATGACTGGGAATCTAGTTTGGCAGCTGCCAAAGTAAGTTTGGAACAGTTTGTGGCTGAATTTGAAGTGCTTTATGGCAAGAAAGAGATAGTCTACAATGTCCACTTATTACTGCATTTAGCTGATTCTGCAAAACTATTTGGACAGTTAGAATTTTGGTCTGCATTCTGGGGTGAAAGTTTTCTTGGTGTATTGCGAAGAAGGTTTAGAGGGCGTACGCATATTCTTTCACAGGCAATCAATAGAGTAAGTGAAGTACATGCCATCTATTCAGTACCTCGACAAAATTCCATTTCACTTGGCAAAAAAATGTCTGACTCTATCTTCATTACAACATCTGGGATAATGAAAGTGGACCATATAGAAGAAGGAAATGGTTCAGGTTTTTTGTTGCAGGTGTCTGATGTGTATGCATATCCTGTTGCTTCAGGCCATCTCTTTATTGGTGAATATATTCTGTCAGATGTGGAAGCCTCTGCCGAAATTTTGCGAAAATGCTGCCTTTTCCAGCTTGACAACCAAATGATTGTGGTTCCATTTGCCAGCTCACATTACTTTGGAAGATGAATTTGTATTGGTTTTATGTTTGGGTGGTCAATGTGTCTGGTTTTCTCACTCCCACTCTGGTGGTCAATGTGTCCAGTGATGTGTCTGGTTCTCCCACTCCAATGGTCGATGTGTCCAGTGAGTGTAAATGTTATTTGAGTATGTAAGTCTAGGGTTTTTTATTTACTTAGACAATAATGTTTTTGTAAAAATAAGGATGATCTTTCTTACTAACTTTGTGTATAATTTGTAGTAGTGTAAGATACTAGATGGTTATTTAATGGATTTAGGCTGTGGTCAAGAATGTAACATAAATTTAACTCTTTAACCACAAGAGAATACAGACACAACATGTTATAATGTGTGCATATGCTATTTACTATTTAACCACTGCAGCCTCTGAATTATTAAATGTAATGCTTTTTAATTCTATTCTATGCTTTTCATTACAGGATCGATATGTAGTTTTTTTTTAAAAAGACAAACAAATTTGTGAGGTACAAGAGGATGATGTTATATCAATAAGTCCCAATTGGGAATACGAAATTGGGCCTGTAGAAATGATAGTAGCCTATGATAATGAGGTATATGAGGCTGTCCTGCTCCAAGCTGTGCCAACAGATGGGTTAGACACAACATTGTTGGTTGATCGGCTACGTGTATTAGTTGCTGACAAGAATGCTCATATTAATACATTACTAAGCAGCTGTGTTAGAGTCCAACCCTCTAAAAGAACCCATTTTCCACCCCTTAGTGTAAGTTAACATAGTTTACAACTACTTTGATTGTTTTTAACTTTTTCCAATTTTAACTGCTTTTTATTTTCAGCATTTTAATACAGAATCAGATTCTGATAGTACTATCCAACCATCTAAGGTAAGTCTTTTACCTTTTTTTTATCAATGTATATTGTTGCAATTTTGGTATTACATAGTTACATTCATGCTGTCATATAAATAAGTATGGGGTATTATAAATTATTTATGTTTGAAGCTGCAGTTCTTTCTATCTATAAATGTCATCAGATTTCACTACATCCTTTATTAACAATGATTAAAGAATATCTATTGTATACAATCTCAAATCTCCAAGGTACTACAACTTAGATATGCATATGCCTCCTTTGGACTGCCTTACCATATGCACCATCATTACACATACACCGAAACTATAAATTGTATTCATTTAATTTGTATTGAGTTAAAAATAAATATATTATATCAGTGTGCATACAGACACTTGTTGTGTACATAAAATGTCAGTAGATTTTTTAATTCTTTTTTTTCAAGTACTGTTTAAAGTTTTAGGACTTGTCCAAATTTTGTATTTTTGAATTACTTTTATAGTATAGTATAATAAAAATGCAGCATTATTTAAATATCTATAAAACCTCTCACATACTGAGAAAAATACCATCGAATTTGCTTTTGTTTGGTCTGTATGCACCCTGTGTCATGTGATTGTTAAAATTATTTTAAACTAATAGAACGTACCTATGAACTAATGCTTCTATAATATGTTATTTTATTTTCAGAAAGTTCAAAAGTTAATGCCTTTGTCCCGAGAGTCTTTCCTAGAAAAACTGAAAGATACAGAAAATGTCAAAGTTAGTTAAAAAGCTGTTTTTACCACAAATTACTTATATAATATAGAGTATCAACTCTTTTATCTTGTAAGCTTAAAACTATGACACAGACAGTGAATGATATTTCATGCTGTTTTGAGTAAATTGGTGCATTCACTTTTTCATGAATACAGTTTACTTAGTAAATTACACTGTATACAGCATTTAGATGTGTTGAATCTCTATGTATCTCTACTCTATGGTTTTTACTATAAAATGCTATCCTTAATAAATATATAATTTCATATCTTAACTGATATATTTGTGTATCCAATCTCTTCAGAGCAGTGATGTCAATGAGCAAGAAAGGTCTGCTGCAATGCACCGAAACATGTCTTATGTAAATATATTTTTTCAAATTTCCTTTATTTTGTTATATATTAAGTACTGCTACTATAACATATCACTTTATTTTCAGACCATTCCAAAAACAAAATTTCGAGAAACATTGAAAGATGCAGTAAATATAGAGGTTAGTTTTAAGAAGAAAATGTGTCTGTATTTAATGTATAAAAATTAGTTAAATAAAGCTGTTTTACTATATCAATAGCTATCTTTTGTAAATCGTTTAAAATTTCATATTTTAACTGATATATTTGTGTATCCAATCTCTTCAGAGCAGTGATGTCAATGAGCAAGAAAGGTCTGCTGCAATGCATCGAAACATGTCTTATGTAAATATATTCAAATTTCCCTTATTTTGTTATATATTAAGTACTGCTACTATAACAGCATTTAATTTTCAGACCATTCCAAAAACACAATGTCGAGAAACATTGAAAGATACAGTGAATAAAGAGGTTAGTTTTAATTTGAATATGTGTCTGTATTTAATGGTTTTCTTATGTTGAGTGGTGTTGTTCTCATTATTATTTTATATATATTATACTAATGCTGTGCTAAATTGAGAATAAACCCTACAATGGCTGCAAAGTTTATTATGAATAAGGTTTTGGGTGTAAAGTTAGGCCTTCTATCTGTTTAATCTGCATAAAATTGGGACATCATCGATATTTCACTTTACATGCTAACTACTGAGTTTTTTTGTAACACAAACAACCATGCTATGATCTTGCAGATTATCATATAGAAATGTATGTACCTGCCTATGAGTATTTTGTGTAAACAAATATACAGCTTAGGTGTTATAGTCACAGAAATTGATTTTTTACTGGTTTATGAACTAGGTAGTTGTAAGTATGGTATGTTTTCCATGAAACTTAATAAACTTTTAAGTGTGACAATGCAGAACTAGATTGGGCTCTTCTTTAGTTTCCACCCCACATTTATACAATTTGTATTTCATGGTGTTTTACATTTTTTATTACAAAATTAATGAAGCAAGTAGGTTCAAAATGGATTTGGGCTTTGAAAAAATGCTAAAAGCATTAGTGAACACATCATTTAATATGGTAGATTCAATCCCTACATTTATGAATTGGTGTGGCATAATGACAATCTGTTTTCATTTTTTATGTCTACTTTGGTCTGAATCTCATTATTTTCTATTTTAGAGTGCATCTGAACATTTTCTGAATACTCCATCTTCATCTAGTCATTTAAGAACAAATGAGGTGTGTATGTAATGTTAGCATCATTGTCTCATCTGTTTAAACGTTATAGATATTTTTTATCTATCTTCCTTCAAACTTTCCTTCTGTATAATTTATGCATGCTGTACACAAATTGCACTCCTTAGAGAAGGAAAGAATAGTACATAAAATATGCATAGTGTTTACAATTAACTGATATATTTGAAACTTATGTAGTACAGTAGGCTTTGCCTATATCGACTTTGCACAAATCATCTGTTTTTCAATCCTGAATATAGGATGAAGATAATGTTGAAATTTGTATAATTTGTCTATAGTGTCTTTTTAACTGGTCCGTTTAGAGTATGAAATAGGCGAATTCTACGGCATTTCAAACGTCACATCAGTTTGTTACATATTCTGTCATAGAAATTAAATGATGTTCCATATTTGCTTTGTTTTTGTTAATATAGTTTAACTTGATATTACTTTGTCAATTCTTTTTTCAGGTTTTGCATGCATCCTCATTTGATCGAAAACTGGCATCAATCCAGTTTGATCAAAAGGTGATCAAATCTATGCTACAAGAAGTGCTTGGGCTCCTCAAGGAAAGAGGGAGCACAGTCCGTACTTTCGAAATGTGTAATTCAAGGGAGGATTTTCACAGCTTGACTGATGAGCTAAAAACTCCAACAGCTCAAACAAGCTTTGTAAGTACCTTGAAAACCATTTATAAATACTCTCTGCCCTAAAAGTTTGTGTAGGTTTTAAAACTTAAAATTTCTGGAATTTTTGATGCGATTTTGAACTAATAATGGTATTTAAAAAGTGATGATCAGATTTTACACAATGCTGCCATAATATTTGTAATTGCATCTTCATTGTTTAAAGATGTTCAAACCAATTAAAGTACATGTATTACAATAATATTTCTATAATGAACATTTCCTATAACTTATTTTTTTAACGTTGGGTCTTCAAGTATGTTATATAGAGATTTTATCATACTAAGAGTCAATACCAGTACCAGGCACTATTGTCCAAATGATTCTTATCATTATATTCTTTCATTCCTGAATCGTTCACATTTCTTCTATTCCTATTTCCAGGTTCAATGGTTAGCTTTCTGCAATACTGGCTCGGTCGAAAAGAGCATCAACAATATGATGTCCCAGCTGCTTTCTATCAAGCTACAGCAGGAGACCAACAGAACGGGCAAGAATGGGAAGATGCCCATGAAATGTATTGAACGTTTCATTAAAGGTGTGTTATTGTGATTTTATTTTCTCTCACAAAAATTAATCGTTTGGTTTAGGCAATGAAAATTGACATAGTAAACTTATTTCTTATAAATAAAAACTCTTTGTGCATTCGGAAAAGCTTTTGGTTTCTTTAAATTCCTGGAATAGTCCTGGAAATTTAAAACAAAGTAGTATTTCAAAAAGTTGTGGCTGCACATTATATAGGGTGTCTCAAAAAAATGTTGTTTCTTATATTATAGTGAATTTATAAAATGTTATAATAATTGGGTGTCTATGTTTATAATCATAAAATATTGTATAGTATGCTGGGTGCACCTGTGATTGGCTATTAAACGTTAGAAGTGTGTATTCAAATGAATTTTCTATAGATTTTTGTGAGTTAGAAAAAGGTAGTATATACTTAGATAAGCATAGAGATTTCCACAATTGCAGGTTTCAAATAATGACTTGTTCTACCTCCAAAACCAAAATGTATATACGAAATTCATCACCACAGGTGCACATGCCACCTAATAATATTTATAAGTAAAAATGGATATTTACTTTTTGTGACCCCCTATACACACATGGCACATCTAAAACAGGTCATGCAAATAGTTTATGAAAGATTGAGTGCTTCTTGTCGCCTTTTCAAAGATTCTCCTGCATGGCGAGCAGTCTTTATGACTGTTAAAGACTAGTGTATTCTATTTAGACTTGTGCATCCTTCGATGGCTTGAAATTTGCCTTTGAAGGATGGGAAAATATACAAAAATATGTGTCTGTCTCTTAAGATCCGAAAGTGCTGGAGCCCATTAACTTCTCATTCAATGTTCATGAAGATGCTGTCTCTGATTATCTGACACATGCAAAACTGGTAAATCTGTTAGTCTTCAGCTCCAGCCATTTCTCGTGAAGATCTAGATCAGTTGAAAAGAGAATGATTCATATTAAAAAAATATCTACACATGCTCAACTGCATTTAAACTCTTACAATGGGATATTGTTACAATTTCGTTTTTGTTATTGAGCTTAACTAGGTATTATCTTCCACGGATTTTCCTTAATTTAAACAAAATCATGAATTAAATTTAGTCCAACGCGGTCAACTGATTTCTTCATAAAAATTGAGAGCAGATATTTAGAATTATATACATATTAACCAAATTTTATTGTGTCCATTTGAATGTTTTTTCAGTTGTGCTTATGTATACTTGCTTATCTTTTCAGATGCTGTTCGAAAAAGGCATGCTGACACTGAAGACTGTCGCGTGGAAAAGGCGTTGACGTCTTTCTTTGTTGGATCAAGAGATCGAGATGGAGGGTCCAAAAAACGAAAAAGCAATGCAGATTCTGTTGACCTTGATATTAATGATACATAGTACTTTTTCACTTCCAGTTTTTAAAAACAGTTATAGCAATCTAATTTAATGTATAAAATTATATCTTATGTTGTCTGTCATACTATTCTTGATGTTATCAATTTATTGCTAGAAATTGGGATTTAATCGTAATGCGGGGAAAAGTACTATATATTCTATGTGGGCTTAGGTGGGATTTAATCGTAATGTGGGGGGAAAGTACTATATATCCCATGTGGGCTTAGGTGGGATTTAATCGTGATGTGGGGGAAAGTACTATATATCCCATGTGGGTTTAGGTGGGATTTAATCGTAATGTGGGGGAATGTACTATATATCCCATGTGGGTTTAGGTGGGATTTAATCGTAATGTGGGGGAATGTACTATATATCCCATGTGGGCTTAGGTGGGTTTATTTTACTTGTAAAATGGTAGTATAACCCACATGAGAAGTGATGGTTTTATTATAGTTATAGTGGGCAATAATGGTAAATCCCATGTGGGCTTAGGTGGGTTTAACCCACATGGGCTGGAGATGGGCAAAGGTCTTAATCCCCACATGGTTTTAGGTGGGTCCTGCCCACATGGGCGCCCACGTGGGATTTTTTCACTGGACTAGGCTATCTTACCCTACGTACTCTATGAGCATATCATTACAGCTGGAAGGACTTTCCATTGAAAGCTTAGTAAGATAACCGGATATCTACAGAAAAATGGACATTATAAGGATAACTAATACAAAATGGTATCAATAAAATTGAAAATATAGTTATTATAGTTAAAAATTAATAAATTTTATTAATAGAAAAAGAGCAATTAGCAAATGATCACCGATATACATATAGATATATGTGTACATTAATATAGTGTTCCACAATAAAACATAAATGTGTTTATTTTAAAATTTATAATTTAAAGTTTTGAAAATTTAGTACACATATGGTCCTACCAAACATACGGAAGTAAGGAGTCTCACCTGTCATATAGCGTTAGGGAGTTTTCTATATAATATCAAAGAGATCCCGCTATAAAGCATCATTGAAAAGATAGTTCACTAGAGTGTAATACACGCGCTTTAATCGAGATTTCAATGTATTATGGAATCTTTCAACGCATCCGTAACTTTGTAGAAAATAGTTTGAACTATTGACTTGGACAATATTTAGTAATTGAAAAAAAACTTTTATCTCATAGGAAGTAAGATTACTGCTATTGTCACTTATGACTGTACGAGAAAGTCCAAATAGAGAGAAAATTTGACGTAAACATGAAATAATTTCTTTTGAATCGGTTCTGTTGAATATAAACACAAATGGGTAGCGAATAAAATAACCGATAACGGTTAGCATCGTATTACCTTTGAGATCCAAGCTAGGGCCCGCGTTATGTCGATTGCTATAGTATCAAAAGGTTTATCAACAAGGTCAGCGACCGGAGCGATAAAGAGCGACAAAGAGCGATCTACATTCTTTTTGTAGATTGTGCAAGCAGTACAGCGTTTTACGAAAGATTCTATGTCTGCTATACCCGGCAAATCGAAAGTTGATAAAATTTACTAAATAATTGGTAGCCACAAAAAAGTTTGAACATTTTAATAAATATTTGATAAATATTTAGTAACTTTTTCAAAATAATAAAGTTTGCAAATATTTACTACATTT
>JAYRBW010029659.1:0-12230 GCA_036023295.1 Invenusta paracnida
ATTACTTACTGCGGAGAGACTTTTGTGACACACTGTAGATACCTACTAACTTACAACATTTACGTTTTTAAATTCATTGCCTATATTATACCCGCCTCACAAAATTATTGCAAATACAAAGTACAATCGTAGACTACTTTAACATTTTAACGACGGTATTGCAATCTCGAAAAGTCGATATTTTTTAGACTCAAAAAAATCGAGACGTGGTTAATTTTGTCGTTTTTTAAAATTAGGTACTTGGCAATTTATAATGATAATATAACAATAGCGGAAAATAGTAAATTAATAAGGACAACCATTGTGCTCGAATGAATTTATGTACTTGCATTCAACTTATTTCCATTGTATAAAACAAATAACGATCATTCTGGATTTTAATGTATTTTATATAATAATATACTATCGAACTTAGCCATAGCATATGAATATTTCGTGCTTTTAATTTGTTTCTATAAAATCAAAAAATGCATCTACTTTTCAAGCGTATATATATTACAGCTAGCGGCCAAATGTGTTCCACAGTATTAAGCATTCACCCGTAACATAGTTAACTATGTGTATTCCATATATTAATGTTGAAATCTGTTTTTTAATTATTATATTTGGACTACCCTTTTCACTTTGTTAATTTTCCTAACTAAAAAAATTGGGACACATTTCTTAAATTTCGTAAAATTATACTATTATAATCTATTCGATTTCCAAAATACGAACAATAATTCCGAGCTTTATTATTATTTGAGTACCATTGATTCTAGTGAAAAGTTAGTTCGAAAAAGAACAAAATACTACTATATTATTGCTTCCATTTTTAAAAATTGCTATACATATATCAAGAAATCATGTACTAATAATAATACTTTGTGTCCAAATTCGAACATTATGCCTGTTAGAGAATTAAACTACTTCACATTGAGAAGTTCACAAAATTCCGAATGAAACACCTCGTTATAGATAGCTTTTATAAGTTGAACTTATTATTTTAGAAAAAATTGAAATCTCACGACGTAGCTTTCCTATACATATGAGTAGAAAACACAGTTATTATAATTTTAATGTTCATTTTGAAACACATATTATGTACGTTTTTGTATATATTTTAAAGTATTTTACAATAAATGAAAACGTTCTAGAGTTTATTTTTAACGTTTTTGAATTATCGGTTAATTACGACACACGAGTCAAATCAAATTTAACGCACATGTGCTAAAGAAACAGGCTTCTTGTCCAAGTTTATATTTATAAATTGAGGGAAAACTATTTTTTTAGATACAGTCAAGCAGACTCAAAGATGATTACATTTAAGGGGATTCTGTGCTTTTAAAAAATCTTTTGAAAATTACACATTGCTTGTTTATATAGTTTTATATACATAAAATTATGTAGATATATATGGATTAAATAAAATATAAACAACAAACGTTAATTCATTCATAACAAACAAAAACATTTGTGTATACAAATACAATAAAAACAACACAACTATTTTTTTCTCCATGGATGTCTTAATTTATAGGAAATATGTCACAATTGGATTTCCAATTAAACGTAAAAGTAATAGGGATCATATCTATATGATGTAATAAAATACGGTACATAGTAAGTAATGGGTCGGGAGTATTAAAAAATAGTTCGATTTATTTCGAGTAAATAATACATAGGAAGAACTGATTAATATGTGTAGGTATACATCAAAATAAGTTAAATATCACAAATACATTACACAGCAATACAAACAATCGGGTTTAGTAATTAAGAGTAATTTTATAAGAGTATAAAATTTATAGCTACTTTTGACGTTAATTAATGTAGTAACTCACTAATTTTGTGAATAATATTTTCTATGTCTTTTAATTAGCAATGGAAGGAATAGTCTATATTTCATAAGCTATACTTTAAATCGGATTAATTAATACCACTTTATAGCTTGAATAATTTGTTTGTAAAATATAAAATACGACTTTCTAATACATGGTAATATTTAGGCAACATATTATATATGCTATATATATACATCATATATAACGTTTAGGTTACAATAAATAATATTATAGTTAGGAAACATACCAGGTCTCCCTTCTAAATAATATAGTTATGTAAAATTACACAGTTTAAACCACAAAATAAACAGTTCCGTTTCCAAATATTGATTGATATAATGTATATAGAGAACATTCAAAAACTCAATCGAAGTTATATGTGATAAAAATATATTTAATTATTTACAATGTAAACAATTTTTTTTAATTTTGATTTTTAATTACCTAAATACTCAAATGGAACCAGAGTAAACTCGTCTAAATGTTATTACGTTCTAACATTATGTAACATCAATCAGTTTCAGTTTTCTCCCCAATTCAAATTTAAAATGATCGTGACTCGGTATCCGCTGTATAAAAGGTCTACAGAAACTAAGGTGTTTTCGATAACACGTACTAATTTGAATGCAAAATAAATTACTATCTGTTTGAATTATAAATTTTAGATGAGGCAACAAAAGCCTTCATTTTAAAGCTCTAAATTTCAGTAATTTCGAACGCGATCTGTAATCTAAATAAATTTATACAAACAATTATATAATATGCCTCTTTTTTTAAATGGACGATTGGTTAGCAAGCAGATTTATCAGAAGCAGTGTAGTCTAGGTGTCAGGACGAACGTCTCAATCCACATTTCTAGAACATGGCTGGCGGCTGGATTAACTCCAGAGAAAGGCGAAACTGGAGGAGCGGATGTAGGCGCGACTCCCTGAAAAGCTGGGCTCAGACAGAGTGGGCGACCGACTAGTGGAGTTGACTTCCGAGGTAGAGTCCTCGTTCAAGCTGGATGAGAGTTGCAAGCATTCGTTCGGCCCGACGGTCCCCGCCAAACTCTCGGAACCAAGCTTCTCGCTCGCGCCGACGGAGCTGCTCGACGCCCTCCGGGAGAAGGAAGTCGCTGTACTGCTGCAGAGGATTATAGTAATAGACAAACGGGGGGGGGGAATAGCTAACATTAATTCAGCATATATTAGAGAAAAAACTCGTAAAGTTACTTTATTCATAGTAAATATATGAAAATAAATTAGTAGTAAGTAATAAAGGATATGATATAGAATAATATAAAATAAATCACTTTTTGTTACAATTTGAAAATTTCATGAATTTAACTGGTAGGTCATTTATTGGTAGTAGAATAATATAATTACAACTCAAATTAAATCTATAGCACATTGGTATGTAAAAATATTTTCGTCAAAAATATTAACGACCCATATTAAGTTTACTTTCTTTTAAAAATATTTTGCCTAATTATTTTTCAAAAATTTCAGTTACACGATTACATTATAAGCAATAAATTTATATCAGTTTAAAACATTTTTCAAATAATACTAAAGTGACAAGATCTGATTTTAAACAACAATGACTGAGCACTGTTGAATACAATTGGCGGACAATTTTATAGAAAATAATGAAATAATTCAAATTTATTTATTATATGTATATATCTTTAACTGAATTATGAAGTAACATATAATTTGACTTTTAAATTTAATTAGACATTTTTAATGAAAAATCAATTGATCATTATGATTTATAGCATATTTCGATGTATACATTTATTATTATGCAACATGAGAAAAATTGTATATACTATATTTATCGTGTCCATTTGACGTGTGCATAAATATTAACGTACTTAATGAGATAATAAATCGCATAATATTATAATACAGAATGATGTCTTACATCGATTTTTCATAGCTAAACGATATAGCTGAAAACCCAGTCTATAGTAATATTATATTATACGTCATTTAGTTAATTAAGTTTATACAAAAGCTTTAATAATCAGTCCTTTATATCACACAACCTTCTCCTCACGAGCAGGGAAGTCTGATGAGGTATATTGATGTTATTAGACAAAAGTCCTTTGTGAAAACTGTCAACTAGGTTTGTAAATTACACATCGTTGTTAGGCAATATATGCAATTTGTATCAAATGCGAGTGGCATACTGTCCTATATCTAAATAAGCAAAGTATAAAGTTTATATACTTAGGATGCTTCCCTATAAATTTGCAGAATATTTTTCTAGCTTATAGTAAGCATGATGCAATATATATTTGATAAAAATTCCATTGGTTGTTCTAAAACCATGGTACATTAATTATGATTTTATTGATATATGCTATTATTAAGCATATACATATATAAATATTTGAGTAATACATTTAAATTAGTAGAAGTTATAAAATTTAAGCTATTCGAATAATATAATAAAACATTATAATGTGTTACTCAAATAAATTTAATTTACCTTTACAAATAATAGAAACAAATAAACTCAGTCTTTCATAAAGGTGATAATAAAACATGCCTTATTTGATTAAATTGTGAATTATTAAATCTCGTGTATTCTTCTGTATTAAACAATTATTAATAAAAAATTGTATTGCAATTGTTGTTACTTTTTAAAATAATATAAAACCAAAAATTATATTAAGAAGCACATCTTGATCAATGAATAATGTTAAAATTATTTTCACAGCATACGTGTTAAAAATAAACAAAATGACAGTTTTACACGAATAGAAATTACAGATAATAATCATTCTGGCGGTTAGTTTACAAGAGGATAACTATAAAACGTTAAAATTAATTTTATTAAAAAAACGAAATATAGTTATTTAAAATAAAATTATACACATTTTGAGATATTAAAGGCGTTTAATATTCACATTTAATGCGTGCAACGAGGCGCGACGCGTCAAAACGTTGAATAGTATTAAAGCAGATGGGACAATTCACTTTGAAGGCGGTGCAGTCCGTCAAAACTTATAAGACTTATTAATACTATCATCATTTTCCCGCGCCGCGCAACACGCATTGAGTGTAGATAGGTCTTTATATTAAAATTCACAGCACCTAATTTGTGTTAATATTCAAGTAAATTATTATTAAAATATCATTAAGAATTTAATAAACAATATGATTAAAAGTAAATTATAATTTATTTTAGGTGTTAGATATTATTGATTGATTAGTTTACTTGGACGAATCTGACTCATACGAAGAGTCAGCACTCATAACATCTTCAGCATAATGAACCTGGAAGAAATGCAATGCGTATCATCGAATGTTCAACATGTTAATCAAATAAACATATAATCAATACTGATTCAATAAATATACCTTTGTGGTTGAGTAGTCTAAATGAGACAGGACCAAAGTTTGAGTCTAATTTTATTGCTTAATACACATTTAGTAGGTACATATCTACCAAAGAATGCGCAAATAAATAAATATTTTATAAATATTCGTAATATAACTTAACGTTTAACAACATTTTTTTATATTAATAAATTGTAATTAGTGCAGACATATAAATACTTTTTCTATTTTTTGTATAACGTAAGACATTAAAAAATTATAATAGTCGTTATCGATTGTATAGTATTGATCTGTATATTGCATATTATAGAAGACCTCAAATAAGGATCATGTGCTAAATAAGAAAATATAGTTGGTTATAATATCACAATTCAATATTTATTGTTTATATGAACTATGTTTTATAACTAGGATTGATACATTTATAAAATTAAAATATAAAATAAATTAGTTTCTATAGAAACGCAAATTATCTGAAAGCACCATTTTTTCCTTTAAGATTTTAAAAAGTTGTGTAAATTCAAGAAAGATTATAAATACTATAATAGTTTCAGTTTATATTAAAAAATATAAAATGTACCTATTATATCTTCGAATACCTAAGTGTTCTGTTGTAATTTATAGTGTTTCGCATGTATATTTGAATTAGTAGGTATAGTTAAATCAATCAACGCAGAATAAATGTAAAAATAGTCAAACTGAAATGATTATTACTAATTACAAAAATGGAAATAATAATATAATAATTCACCATAGTAAAAATTATACCAAACATGATAAATTAATGTACGTTTGTAGCATGCTCATTTTATTAGAAGAAGATCACCACCAGTGAAAGGGTAAACATAGTGTAACAATGAAGAAATGTTTAAAAAAAAGGGATAAGTGTCAGAATATAATCAAAATAATGTTAAATAAATTTGCATTGAAAAATTATTACATAAATATTTACATATACATATATATAATACATACCTATAAAGTGGAAAGTGGTAAGAAAGATCATATCGGACAATATACACACGCCATACGATATTAACTTTATGAACAACGGAGCTGTTGATCAAAAGAAAGAAACATCGCAAGTTTCTTTTAATTATGATGAATTTTTAATATTGTAATGTCGGTTAATTTTTTTAACAAAGGAATTTTGTTCACAACAAATACACAAGAAATTCTTCATAATATGCATCAGTATAACAACTTAGGTAATGGAGTACATTCAATTCCTAACCAATTAATTTAAAACAGAATCACAAATTTGGAGATGAATTTTAAAATTTAACTATTAGACGTTCTCAAGTGCAACCAAGGCGCATAATTATGAAACAATTCACATTCGAATAAACTGAAATTACATAAAATAGTTAAAAGTCCTTTATCGGCACACAATTAGCATTCATGCACAAACGTAGACAGTATATTACTTACATTACTATAATGTACTTCCTTTTCATATTTAGTAAAGGGGGGGGGGGTGGAGGCTGGGTTAGGCTGTTTAGT
This sequence comes from Invenusta paracnida, assembly GCA_036023295.1. Taxonomy (NCBI): domain Eukaryota; kingdom Metazoa; phylum Platyhelminthes; order Proseriata; family Coelogynoporidae; genus Invenusta; species Invenusta paracnida. The sequence goes on from JAYRBW010029659.1 coordinate 6,659, forward strand.
TTTACATATATTTCTGTATTAAAATGAGCATAAAAATTACATACAGGATATTTCTTCAGACATTTTTTTATTGGACCGGGAGAATGCATTGCAAATATCCCATACCCCGACGCTGCAATCACTTAGTGGTTATAAAGTTTACCTGAGTGAGTTATAAAGCGGTGAGCTGAAACGTTCGTACTTTTGCCAGTAAATGCTTGTGCATTAATATAGGTTTATAGTATAGTACTAGTAGAAGTATTAATACCCTGACCTGACTAGTCGTACTTTAGAAGTAATACTTTTTGTTTGTGCATATTACTAAAGAAATACAGTCTAATTAGATTAGTTTTTTGGCTATGTAGTACACCTAAAAAAATTATTACGCTTTTATTTTGCACCAAAATTAAATGTATTACTCAAAGCATTTTTTTTCAAGATACGTGTAAATGAACAAAAAATAAATTGAGACTAAATTAATTTCGTTTACATGTGACATTTTCTAGCAAAATCTACAATTTGCTATTAATATATTTTATTAAGAAAAAGCTAAATTTCACAGGAGAGGTATTCGTCTAAAACACATCTTCCTTTAACTACATTAATTACTCATTTTCTAAAAAATTAATGTATAAATCTAATATATGAATTTATGTATAATTTAATGTTTAAATGTATAACAAAATAAGAACCATATATACAAAAAAAGGAAAAAAAACTGCAACATTTATAAAGTCACCACGAAGCATAGGTTAAGAAATAAAGTTGAAAGTAACAGAAAAATAAAGACTTCATTCCTCAAAAATAAAACTTACTGAACGAGACCTGTTTTCTCTTCTCTGAAAATAATATTTCAATTATCATTTTAAAATAACAACATAGTACCTAATTTATAAAGCATTAAATGGGTTATCTTATTAAACAAGGACTAAAAATCAAAAGATACGAATTAGACAGTTTAAAAGATGTAAAAGAATTTAATCGGTATTTTAATTTTAACGATGTAAAAAGCTTGGGTATTATGTAAAAAGTAACTTTAAAATATTTATTTCAAAATTAAGTCTACACTGAACTGCATAGACTATTTTTCGAAATGCACAGATAAACGAAATAGTAGTACATGGAATACTTTCTACAAAATATAGAGATGTAGTAAGAAATGTAATAAAACGAAATAATAAACTTGAAAACAGTTTGAAGAACAAGACTTGTGTAAAGTAATGATTTAAAGATGACATACTAACATTTTTAGGGCTTAACCCGATAATATTTATATTATAGGGTAAACTACGCACACGCTTTGCGGTATATATATATATATATGTATATCTTAATTTATTAGTCGCAGTAGGCTTAAATTAATCAATCAATAATTTGCTCAATTATGGTTTATAGATTTCTGCCTTCCAACCCGAAGGTAGAAAGTTCGAACCACTGTGCATATTCCGAGTTTTAACAAACTGGTTTACGATGCAACTCAATTAAGCTAATTATCGATTGATCAATATAAGCCTATAGCGACTAAATCATTAAAATATATATATCCCGGCAAAGCAGGAATGTCATTAACCTCTATATGGTAAACTAGCATGTTATTTAAGAAAGTAGTTTTATTCCTAGCACGGTGGTTACTATTTTTGTGTCATCTTGGAATGTTTAATTATTTCAATTGGTCTTAAAACGATTATAATTTAAAATATTACTATTAAGTCATAAAAACTTATTTATATATAATCTAATGCAATGCCACGTTTTACTAAAAAGGAAAAAATCTAATAAGTTGAGCATAAAGTCAACAATAGTTAAAATTATTGTTGTAAGAAGATATAAAGACGACAAAAATATGATGCCTCATGTAATACTCCCAAAAAGAATTATTATCTCAATTACAAAATATCTAAGAATAAAATGTAGATTTTTCATAGCTTAAATCTGAGCAAATATTTTAGAATTTTATAGTAAACAATTCTTAATAAATTAATTGGATAATTTTATTGTTAAATTTAACGATGTACAATTCTTCAAATATGTAAACAGAAAGATATAACTACTATGAATTTTTTGCAAATTAAATAAATAATTATATGAAAATTTTATAGTTGTCCTAGAAAAGATTTGTGATCGATAAAAAACACTAGCTTTATTTTGACATCGAAATGTTCGAATATCTGGCAATGTCTGTGTCTACCTAATCATAACTCGGTCCTCTAAACTTTGAAAAGTCATAAGTACATTTTATCCACAAAAGAACACCTTTGTTAGTATTGAAGTAAAACAACTCACAGATGGAGAGTGTGACGCCACGGCAGATTTGGCGATGGATTTCCTCCCGACAGCTGATTGGTTAGGTGAGGGACGATGACTCTGGCTCTGTTGACCGCTTCCTCGGGTGCCAAAGCATTGCTCATGTAGAGTAGGGTTTCTGGTCAGATGTAGAATATTATTGTAAACATTAGATATTATTTATAGCTCCAGGACAGTAGCAGGGAGGGACTTATTGGTGAACAGACTGCGTGCATCTACAGTAGAATATTTTATAACTTATAATTTACAATTAAATGGGAATATTTTTACATAACTTCAAGCATTTTGTGTTAAATTTGCAAGAGAATTAGTAATAGAGAAATCTAGTTTTAGAATAAATTTGCAAGAATCGACAAGTGTTCTTTTTGATAACAAACAATTAAGACTCTTACACTATCAGACACTCTGTTTCATTTTATAAGCACATTCACCATCTTAGCCATATCATCTGGAACATAACTAATGTATTTTGTCTGCTATACAATAAGTCAAAATATCAACAATACAGTCAATTGATTTATATTGTAACTGGGATAAGTAGTTCAACTGTAATCAATTAATTATAGTTTTTTATTAAATGAAATGTGATTTGTTCTGTTCATGTACCTGACATAAGTAAAACGTTTAGATTCAATAATTTATATGTAGTCCAGCTTATTCAATTTGTACATATATATACATGTCATATCAACCAGAAAAACTAAAATTAAAAAAAACAACTGTTTGTTAGTGAATATAAATCTTGATGGTCGACATTTTTCCAGAATTTTTGTTTACAATTTTAATTACAGTTATTTGTATCTGTAACTTATCTAATTATAACTATAATGATAATTTCATTAAATTACTATTTTCAAGCTGTTCACTAGAAAATAAATTATGAATCGGTTACATTTTTTAACATGCATGGCAGGCACATTACATTCGTCATGAAAGCCTTTATAAAATGAATAGTTTTATTCAATATATGACTCAATTTAAATAGAATAATAAATTGACTGTCTTATATTTATAATTAAAATTGAAACTTATCTGCTAATATTTTTTAATTTTCTATCTTTCCTGAACAAAGATATATCAATCATCAAGTTTATGCTAAAGTATTAAGGCCCACCAAGTGCGACGCGACAAAATAAGTTGAAACAATGTTATTCAATGAGACCACACCCACCGAGCGCGACGCGACGCGACAGGCATGGTCCAATTGAATAACAATGTTTCAAATTTTTTGTCGCGTCGATCTTGGTGGTCTTAAGTATTATGCCAGTTCCATTTTTCCAGAGATCAAAAATTAAAAATGTTAGTTAGTTATTTACATCAACTATGTTCATTATGTGATGCAACTTTGGGCGGAAAAGCCTTTCTTGAAGTGTTCTCCGTGCAACCTGCCGATTTTCTGCCCATCGATGCCGACAAAACTTTAGCGGAAAGATATTGGATGAGGAAATGTTGAGGAAATCCTCCCGTCTGCAAGCCGAGTCTTTGAAGATGTAGTACAAAGCCGTGAGGAATTTCTCGACATTCCAATCAGCGGCAGAGTGGCCATCGCGGAAACCGTTGTGGACTACATGAAGTCCGCAACTTCCAGTGTTAACTGGTGTTTTTCCCCACTCACTTTCAAGTCGTGCAGTGAAGAGGCGGTGGAATGCCCAGTTTACACTGTATTGCCGTTTTTAAATATTATTTCTAACCTCAAGATCTGGATCCTGACGAAACACTTCAGCCATGAAGTCATCTCGAGTGCCTTCACGTTCTTGGATTCTAAAAGAATATGCGTGAAGACCCTAAAACAATTTCTAAACATTTTCGAAAATTGAGTTTCCAAGATTACTTCATGACATATTTGGAAAACATGCACTTTTTTCTACCAGATCACGGCATTTAAAAAAATTGTTTTAGTAACAAAAAAATTACCCACTTTTTCCCAACTTTTATCAACATTTTCCCATTTTTCTAGGTCACCTAAAAAGACAATTCCAGACAGCGTACGAACCCTGAAAATTGGTTACACATTAAATTATCCAATGTAATGTGTGAATAAAATAATACTAAGCTATATGTCACATAACAGGGTACATATGTCAAGTGCTGTACTGGATTAACTCGTCATTTAAAATTAAAAGTGAAGCCTCATTTACGCACCGTCTAATAATTTCTTAAATACATTTTTTCTTGCCACGCACTCTTCCAAAGTATGCATAATTTTAATAGTTCTGTTACTATAATGATGCTTCATAACTTCTTGGACGCATTATGATAGCATCTGAATAAGAAGTATATATTATATGTACTTTAGTTTTTCACAAATTTTGAATCAAGGTTTTTATAATATTGAAACTAATTATCAGTCAATTTTTATCACCTTTACTTTTTGGGTTTGCTGGTCTTCTTTGTTATATTTATAGTTATCTTTTCATTTTATCATTTTTTCTTTTGTCTAACGAGGTGATTTTGCTTTATTTAATCAGTAAGCATATATAAAGACGTTAATTAGTAAATGAGTGGGCATTAATGCTAAATAAGAGGTATATGTATTTCGTAAATATAAGAATTTTTGTCTAGTGTAATAATATAGCAGGTATATGTTAAGGATCGAATATTCCTTATGAGTACAATGCAAACGGGCCGCTGTAATTAATAGCACTACGAGATTCATTTTATTAAAGTTAAGTTAAAGATGCTATTTTTCTAATCAAATCAGCTCTGTTTGCTTAAATTAAGTGTGCCGAGAAATTACCGACTCAAAATATAAACGGATAGATAGTAAATAAACAATACTGCTTCAATAATTATATTTCTTCTTTCAACAAATAAATTATTAATATGTCTATTAAAAAAACTTTATGCTAATAAAGTGAATGCCAAATTTAACTATGGAGGCCTTAATTATTATGTAAATATCATCTAAATATATACCCTATAGTATGTACTACAATCAAATTCAAATAACATTAACGTACATACTTCATAAGAAAAAGATTAACTGACTAAAATACCTCTTTTTATGATTAGTCGAATGTAATATATACATATATATATATATATATATATCACTAAATTAGAAAAATACAATAAAATTTCAATTGCTGCTTTTAGTTTAATACTAAACAAAAAAAAGTATTTTACACAGAATTTGAAATTTCGATTCCTTAAAAAAATCCAAATCAATTTATTTATTTAAACAGCTTTCAAGATTGTATAATATATAAATTGTGATTTCTCAGTAAATAAAGTATGATTTAAGAAAATGTAAACCTATTATAAGAGTTGAAATAGATTTCAAGTAGTC
>JAYRBW010029670.1:0-33431 GCA_036023295.1 Invenusta paracnida
ATTTTAATAAGAACTTTTGTTCTTAAGTTTTGACGACCATATTGAAGTACCTAACCGTAGCTTATTTGAATGATTTAAATGCAATTTCAGCAGGAAAATAACGACAATGTTTATAGACATGGTTCAAATAGACAGATTCAGGGTGAATCGACTACAGTTATGCATTTTATATTTCTAAATATATTGAGACACATTTTCATGATCTCAAATTATGCATTTAAAATAAAGGATCGATGAAAACAATACAAATTTTGTACATAGCCATTAACTAATCAATTTGGATTAGTTTTTGATTATTCCAAATCGATTTATCACTTTTTATCTATTACTCGAATTTATTGAACAATCCTTTTGTGTTTATACCTGCACATGTCTGCATTTAACCTTATTAAAACTATAAGCAGTCAAATAATTATATTTTTAAGTTATACCTACTATTTTGCACTTTTCTCAATTATCCTTTAGTGAGTATGAGCATTTGATCTAGCCTCTCCCTCCCTACCCGCATTTCCATCCAGAACATGCTCCGCTGGTCGCGTCCTACCTCGCTCACCCGCCAGTCTAGCTCGCCGTTACCCCGGCGGAACTTCATCCTCAGCCGGAGAGGCCAGCTGCCCCGCCTCTCTTGCCCCTATTTCCGCGTCTGGCAACATGACCCTAGCAACCGTTGGCGGTCCGCGGCGCTCCTATCACCTCCACTCGGCAGCTAGCGGTGGCGGAGGTGGTGGTATGAGTTCCTCCTCAGCTGGCCACTACACTACCGCTACCGGAGGCGTCAACAGCTGTCCCTCTGCCCGTTCGCGAAATGCAAGCACCAGCTCAGGGAGTCACACTGTAGGATCTAGTCGGGAGCAGTTGAACAGCAACGGTGGTGCTGGACGGCGCTCTATGAGCCACAGTCCAACAAGTGGTGGTGGCGGAGGGGGCGGGCCAGCGTCGGTTCGGCAGCGTATGGCGGGTGGTTCCAAGGCTCAGTCCCTCCCTGATCAGGCGGCGGCACAGGGTGGTAGTGGGGCTCATCAACAGCAGCGCCTCCAGTTGCAGGAAGAGGTAGAGATACCTCAGGTTCCTGTACCAACCGATTACTATAATACCCATGATGGGGGTGGTGAGAACGACTTTTACTTTTGATTTGGTAGTTCATTAGTTAATTTTCGATAGTATATTTTAAAAATTGCATAATATAGGCATTAGTTGTTTGAAATTTTATACTATATGCTATAGTAGAATTCTTAAATTTGATTTGGATTTAATGTTAAATATTATTTAAATGAATTAGGTTTTTGAAACAGCTATATTTATTAATTAGGAACTATATTTTAATCAAGTAATAAAATAATAAATGCCTTTAAATTCATATTTCTTTAAATAATCAATGCTTTACGCTTACAATAAAAACACTGTATTTTTGTTCTATTTTCTTAATAGTTTCTGTTAATAGTATATTTAGATTAATTAATTGCCTTTTTTGTTTACTTTAATTAATATGTTTATTTCAGACACGATGAAATGAATTATATAAATTATTATAGTAAATATGTTTTGATAAAATCACTTTTTGATTTGCTTCCGAACATTTTTAGCTTTTGAGAAATCATTTTATGATTTAAAGTGTTTAATAATAAAATTATAATTTTAGTATAACATTCGTCAATTGTTATTAAGGTGTAAAATAGGTAGTTAACAAAAATGTTCACCTTAAAATATTACTTTAATTTTGATTTAATAGAAAGAATCTATACTGACAGATCTAAAAGTATATGATAATGATAATAACAAATAAAAATATATTTACTTTGGGGTTAACCAGTTAACGGATTAGTTTTTAGTGTGCGATCGGATTATTATTTTTACTTTGAGATTATAAGAGTTTGAAAGAGTTTTTAATGGTTTTCTTTCAATATTTTAAAAGATGACATTTTTAAAATTTTTGTTTTTAATGTTTTATAAACTACACTTTCGTTAACAATAGAGTTTCTCTGTATTGGACACAACATCACATAGGATGTCTAACTTGACAAGAATTTTCCTAAATTATAGATTTAAAGGAAATGGTACGACAATTTAATCACAGTTAATATTCCCTAGATAAAGGGAGATTTAGTTGGATTTCAAACTAGGCATTTCGTTTACTTTATGGGATAACTATAAAAAGTATTGTGAGATGAGATCTTATCAGTGACACTGATTCTTATGCTAGATTTATCATCATGTCAGTTTATTTATTCTGTCGAGTGGCTATAAAGTTAGTCAAAGAGCAGCATATTCTTTAACTTTTGTTAATGCCAAAAAGGTCTTAAAATAAACTTTACTTGAGTAAGAAATGTCTGTAGAAATTAAAACATAATTTTATTTGAAATATATGTTTTATTTAATATTTCTAGCTTTAATTCCTTATTTAGTTTTTATGTCTTCACTGTTTTATTGTTTTATTTTAATATGAAAGTTACAAGTACTTTGATACTTTCTTTGTTAAATATATATTTCTATACATTTATCATAATGCTAATTTGAATTATTTGTTTTCGGACATTGTGTTAAAAGTTTGTATAGTTCTGTTATATTTTGAATAATATAATTGTTTTATAACCTGTGTTTATTTGACATTTTGAAAATAAATATACTACTTTTAAAATAAAAAAATTATTAAATTTATGAAAGAAATAATTTTCGTTTTAATGGTATTCCTACAAGTATGGTTTGAAAAGTTTTATTAATGTCTTGTTACTTCACAAGAATAGTATTACTTATAGTATACAAGAAAATAGAGAATGTTTTAAGTCAAGAAGGTTGGATAATAGCAATATGTTATATATTACTCCGTTTTTCCATTTAACTAAAATGTATATATGTTTAATAATAATATATAGAATGTACTTTATTTTTATTTCTGTTTCATAAATATCCATTAACTTCTGACTTTTTGAATTTCTGTTTGTATATTTTCTCATCGATCTTCTTTCATCGTGCCTTGTGTTATGCATTTTTGTATTTAGTCTTTGACAGGATGCTAATTCATCGTACTATTAGTCAAACTCACAACTTTAGTCAGTCTATTTGGTATCTAACATACATTTAAAAATGTGATAATAGTTATAAAAAGTAACGGTTACTAATAGCATTTGTATACACGTACAAAGTAGCATTGTGAGAGATAACATGTATTTACTGGAAGCGAAACATGTTAAAAAACATTTCTTTTTAATTAATAAACTTGCCTTTTTATTTATTTGTTTTTTTTAAACATATTCTGTCTTGATTTTATAATTATTTACGGAGTAACTAAATAAAATGACGTCATATATATTTACAGTAGATTTTTATTCATAACTATTTAGGAAGAAAAACTTGTTGCAAAACTATATGTTGCAAACTTATAACAATATGCACGATTATTCTCATAGTGAAGGGTATTGTCGTTTATAAGTTTAGTTGATTTACATAGCTCTTATTATTGACCCATTATTTCACTATCCTATCATTATTTTCATCCGAATATGCTGAGATTTCTCTTTATATTGAGAAATCATAATATAGAGACTTATACTTATGTAAATACAATTGACTATCTTCCGTTTTCACAGTTATGCACAATACCTGTATTTATAATTTTTATATCTGATTTAATTTAATAAATCACATTTATTTCACACTAACCAATAATAAGCTATCGTATGTTGACGTTAGATAAAATTCAATTGACACTCCATATATAAATTCCTATTCATTTAGTAGTATGGGAAGGATGTATTTCTAACTTTTTCCTGTATTTCTCTCCGTTTACTTGCAGCAAGCGCATTATTGACAGAATTGTCACTTTGCGAGGGCTACCTCACTCAACCAGGCTACGGCCAGCATCTTCCACCATCGCATCAACACCAGCATAATCAACACGCACTGCACCAACAACAGTTGGCCTCACAACAGGCACAGCAGCATCCTGGTGGTGGTAGAATCAATTGTCCGATGGCCGGCTATGATTTGTCCTACCGTCATCAGACCACTTCTCAAGCGGGAGTTGCTGCTACTTTAGAGAGTCTCCACTATACAACCACCATATCACAGCCAGGCGCGAGAATCCCGGAAGATTTTATGTACCTTTATGATTCTCTGGTGAGTAGTATGACGTTTTCAGTGTGTATTTACTTTTTTATATATTAAATGGGGTAATTTGTTAACAAGCAAACGAATTCATTACAAAGTAAATTATTATAATGACATTTCTATTTTCGGAGTTTTGATATTGTTTTCAATATTTTATCAATAGCAATATTTGTTTGTGAGTATTAAATTGAAATTAAATTGAAACACGAACAGTGCAATATTTTTCTCTTCTGAGACTTTTTAAAACCCAACATGTTATTTAATATTTGTCATTGTAAAATGTATAGTTATAAGTGTGTATAATTTTTTTCTATTCTATTTTATGTAGCAGCGAAAGTATTAATTTAATTTAAGGCGATACAATTATATTCAATATTTTTCTCTTAATAACTATTCTTTTTCAGAAATTTTGTTAGTGAAGGCTATATCATGCAATATGTATTCAAACGAAATATTTACATTTATATATGTAAAAATACATAATATATATTTTCACATATATAAAAACATTTTTATTTACACAATTTATAATAGGTTATGAATTTTTTTGTATATTCAGTGATACTAGTGCACTAGAATAAATGTCTTGATTAAATTATAACTATTTGTCTATAAATTGTGTAAACAAAAATGTTTTTAGTTCATTTTTTAATTTCGATAAAAAAATATGTTTTTGATAATTTTTGATATTTTTAATTGTATACTAAGTTATGATCACAATGTATATATTTATATTATGTATATATACTAGAGTTATTACAAAAATAGCTTCTATTTATTTTTTGATGATTATTTGTCTCTTTAAATCCAATTTAATAGTAGAATGGAATAATGATTCGATCATTTCTATTGCTTACTTTAGTCTTATTTTTCCTCTTTGATTTAGAAATTGTTCACGGAATTTGGTATAACTAGATAACTAGGTAATAGCTATTGGAATTATAGTCTTATAAAATACAATATTTGCTATATATGTAGGTATTTAGCAGAAGTAAGCAAATGTTTGTGGTTTTTTCGTAGTTTATCAACACTGCCACCCGGCTGAATTTATATATCAGGATGATATCAGACAAATAAAGTAAACTATATGTTGAGCAATTAATTTCTACAGATAGCAGAACAAAGAAAGGGAAATGTCGGCATTATTATTTACTCACTGTTTTATTGCTTGCAGTAATTAATGGACATAATCCTGGCTATTATTGACTTAGTCGGGTAAATAAATTCAGTTGTCATAGTTCTCAACAAGAATATATTAACAATGACTATTGAAGTCATTTTATGAACTAAATACTCTTAAGTATGTTTTTTTATGATGACTTTGTAATCATTTCAATCATATTCTGAATATAACAAATCAGTTTAACGGAGAAGATGATCAACTGAGTTTATTGATCTGAAATTATATAATTATATAATTTTGTAGTATAATAATATCTTCAGAACCCAATCAAATATAGTCATATTTTTCAGTACTTATAGTCTATTTTTTTATTTAATTTGGAATGTCAAGAAATGTATTGAAGCACCATGTATACTAATTCATGTTATTTTATTTTAAGATTTTACTCGCGATTCATATGAATATTTTGATATACCTATTTATAGTTTTTGAAATATTATGACTATTCCTATTTTTCCAATATTCCCAAACATTTTAATATTATAGAAGAATGTTCTTTAATAATTTTCTTTTCTAATAATTATATTAATAAATATAATATAAAACATATTATTATTTTTTTCAGTCTAATTTACCCAAGGCAATGATGTTATACTTTATAGAATTTTGTTTAAGAATGTGCAACATATATATTATAATATTTTGTTTATATTGGGCTAAAAATAAGACATATCATATATTACAATATTTAAAAAATACTTTGTTTAAAAAAGATTCAGCTAAATTTACACGTTAATTTGATTTATAATACTAGTACCTTACTTCTATCAGATTACAATTAATGACATATTGGCATCTCTGTATATTTCATCCATGAAGGAGATTATTATTGTCACTTTCCCAACATTTTCCACAAAAACAATTCCTTTTTAGTTTGCTTCCGTTGAATAATGTATAATTATTGCCATAGCTTCAGGTAACAAAACAGTATTAGCGGTATATTCCAATTATACAGCTATACCCTATAACTATATCATTTATTTATTTGTAATAATTTCACTTTTTTTGCATTTTTAAATGCCATAAATTTAGTGAACTTTTTGAGATTGATAGAAAAATTGTATCGTTTTTATTTTTACGACGAGGACGGCGGAATACTAGCGAGTATGTTTCTTTCGTCTAGATTTATTGACTGGAAATGAAGAGAAAATTAAAATACACATTGAGAGATAGAGAGGGAGAATGAGTGGAACGCAGGACGAAAAATGAACTGTATTTAGAGAATACAAAAGAAGCAGTTTGTTAACTGCTGTTGCTAACTTTCTTTTTATTAGGGGTTTTTAAGAGGCCCGAGGGGTTGGGAGAGAGGTAAAAAATATTGCCTATGCGATGACGAATGGCAGTATTCCATTTCACTTTTCAATCATCTGAATTTCGTTTTTTACTTCCACCCTCCACACTATCGGCACCATCAGCACAAATTCACTCCGGCTGAGATTGCCCTGATCCAATACAGGCTATTCCTCTCCGAGTACTCTGCCTGTACTATTCAAGTATCGTCTTCTGCCCGCCTTCTCTTCTCTTTTGATGAAGCACGCTTGAGTAGTCCCTGTTGGAAGAACTCAAAACCTGTGCGCCGTGTCAGTGTGGTGAAACTAAATGATGCGCCTTTTCTGAGTTCTCCTTTTTCCTCCCTTTCCGAATTGAGCGATTATTCGATCATTTTCATTCACTGTTTGTATTATCTCTGTTCTCCTCTCTCTCTCTTATAGAGGGCAACATACTGTTGATAGTAGTGATATGGTAGAGCAAAATCATGGGGGAAGGGATGATCAATAAAATGACGTTTGATCATTCCTCTTTGCCGGAGGATCGTATTGGAAGGTTTGGATGATCGCGCTGCGGTTAATCTTGTTAGAGTCCCCAATAATCAAGCAAGCGTCTGACTCCCTCTATTTTCTATTCTAGCAAGTTGATGTCTTCGCGGGTCTCAAGAGAGTGATAAATAGATTGGAGTGGAAAGGTGGGGGTGCAGGAGTGTGTGTACACCACGCACTAGTTCTCCTAGCCATGCAGTCTCTGATCGATTTGGATCTTGTATAGATGCTATCTTCGTTTTCTGGTGGACTACCTGAAGAGAGTGATTGCAGGTTGGGGTATCTGTCTAACGTTATGGCCATGAGTCAATCACCCATGTTATTCGTCGAAGCTTAGTAGCAGGCTGAGAGCGGAGTGGGGGGGGGCAGTGTAATAATGTTTTCAACCTTAATTTCTTGCTCTGTTGTATGTACTAGAAGCCGTATGTATTAATTTATGTTTATTTTTCTATTCAAGATAATATCATATTCTTTTTATATGTACTGTCCTGGACTCTCCGTCTATCAACGTATTATTTTAATTTTACGTAACACACTTCTTATGCTCTATTTAGTTAATTACGAAAGGGCAAGTAAATCATTTTTGAATACATGAGGTATATACTTGAAGATTATGGAATTACCTGTATTTAGATATGTATGGAATATTTATGGTATATGTAGAGGAATATTGTTATTATTAATAATAGTATCAATATCTTATACTCGTGGTGGTGTGAAAATAAAATGATATTGTGACTTTGTTAAAATAATTGAAGTCAAAGGCAATATATTTATAAAATAAAAATAACAATTTATAATAACAATTCAATATCAATGAAATTATATATAGTCAGAAATAATTATATTTATTATATAGCACGTAACATAGTTCTTAGCTTACAGGTTGTTCTTATAAATTGATTTAATAATATTCTGTTTACTTTCCATTTCATTATTTTTTATGTTTAAAAAAGCATTTTTAATACTATCACAATTAATTTTCAGATTAATTTTCATGTTTTATATCATTATTATATTGTATATTCTTTATTATACATTTATTAAATATATTTGTGATTTAACCACAGTGAAATTTCTTTTAATCTACTATTACATTAATTGTGATGAAAAGCGTGGAACTATTTAGTATACTTATACGTACTATATAAGACTATATTAAAGTCTAAATCTTATTCATGAATCATTTGAACATTCACATACTGTAATATAAAGTTGATTGGTTGACGCTTCTTTTTACTTCAATATACATATTTCTATGTACATATACATATACATATATGTAGGTACTATTATAGACACAGAGCAGTAAGGAAATCAGTTTTTATTTTCTCACAGTATTGGTATACATATAACTGACTAATTTGTCGGTGTAAACTACTTTTCTATTAGACGTATGCAAGACATTTTTATGAGGACATGCTCATTATGTTCTGATACGCTTGTATGGCTCTCTTAATTTGATTGAGATACATTTTATAATATTACAGGATGCACATAACATAATATAATATATTATGTAATATAATATAATTAGCCTACTATACTATTCAATTCCAATTAAAATGCAACACAATATAAATTATGTCCAATAGCACATTAAAGTGTAAATTTTGTTATACAATTATTATGTATAACATAAATTTGGCTATTATTATGAAATTGACCTTTTAAACACGCTTCTAAATTCAATTAAGTAACAAAGTTTCCATGAATATAAGCCAATGATGTTTTAACAGTTCTGCTTTTTATTATAATCTATCCGCTACTACCAATATAGCGGTATTTTTTGTCTATAAAATTCTCGTATATTCCAACTTATCAGAAATTTTACCGCAGCTTTCTCTCATCTCTATATTCTATACGCAGACTATAATAGTAGATGTATCATACATATATTAGTAATGTTAAGCTTACAAGTAACGAGCATAAAACAGTTGAATATCTCAAATCCCTGACTGTATTTCGTAACTTGTTTACTGTAAATAATTAATTCTCTCAGTTTTAGGCTAATTCCGCGTTTTTTGTGGCAAAAAATCAGACTTAGGGATTCTCACCCCAATCCAGTGCCAACTGACTGTTAAAGTCGATTCTACCTACTGGTTTTTGTGATCTTTAACATATGAACGAAACACGAGGTTATAATTCCAGACGTTATGCTTTATGGCTTTATCAGATGAGGCTTTTATGAGGTAGATTGATCGATTAGAAATTCACAATTTCAATTCAAAGCAATCGCGGGCAAAACTTGTTTTCTTGAGTTTTCTTAGCAAACATTGCCCATAAGTTTGACAAAAATAATTTTTCATATTTTTATTGACAACATGTAAAGGATAATTTTATCGATTGAAACTTTTATTTTTCGTTTCAAATGTTTATATGGATTGTTTGGCTCTTGTATTTATTCTATAAGAATAACGTTTTATTTTTTATTCTCAAAATATTAGAAAATAGAATGGTGCGTATTATATCAATCAGTTCTATTCAAAAATGTTTGACTAAGTATACTTTTGTAAAATATAATTATAATATATTTAAACATATATTAAACATAATTGTATTTAATTTTGATATTATTGGTAAATAATTCAATGAAAGGTTGTATCTTATAAATTATCATATCGCTAACAATTTCTAAATAAATTGTTATACATAAATATACAGTGTTTGCTGTTTATTTATTTCTGATTCACAGTTTGATAACGCACACCCATATATAGGGCATACAAGTAATGCACGCATAATAATTGCGTACATAATATTATATTTCGTTCATCATCCATCAAACAAGATCGATTTACTCCAAATCCCATGTTGCCCCTGAGAATACTATAATATAAGAACTTGGACACACTATTTCCGTGAACATTTCGATATAATTTGTTGTTTAGTACATATACATATAATGCAGGCGTGGCCTTATATACTTTATTATTATTGTTTTACTACTGCAGAGAGGAAGCCTGATGATCAGTTTTATGTTCGGTCATCTAGAAAGATACATAGTATCGTTTAGATACCATTCAAGTCATGATCTTGCCTTAATGAATCGCATACAATTTGAGACATATATAATAGCTTTATAGTTACATATTATCCGTCTTAAACCTCAAAATCGCCCCTAGTATGTATTCATCGTATTTGTGAACTTCTCCTTTCTTAGTATAATAACCGCAATATGCTTCTTTCTTAGAATTATGAAAGTTTCTGATACAATTTCGCTTTAATTGTACATTTGGCTATATATTTCTTTTATCAATTAATCATTCATAAGATATTATTTTGAAAAATTATGATCAAGAACACATTTGAATGTATTTTTTAGATATTAAGAAAGTATATATTGTTTTTATCTACCTATATCTAGTTTAGATAGTGAATAGCCTAATCCACATATTAATGGCTAAAGAAAAATTTTGATATTTGCTCTTTCCGATAACATTTTAATTATTCTGCAAATACTGAAAATGTTTTATGTTTGTTCAAATATTTCATAGCTTTTTAAAACTTGTTATAACTGATTTAATACATGCTTATTAATACATTTATATTATATATTAAATTTTTCCTGATTGTAAACATTTTAAATTCCTTAAAACTCCTAAAATTTCCTAAAATATCCTAACATTTTGAGGGACCCCTAAAATATCTTAAAATGTCCTTACATTTTGGCAAAATTCACAAAACCCTCCTTAAATATCCTAAAAATAGTTTGTGGTGGAGGAAAAAAATGTTTCATGGAATTTGATTTCAGTATAATTAATAGTGAGTAATTAATAGTGTATAATTAATTATTTCATTTCACATGAATTTCATTTTTTCCAGAAATATACACAAATTTTTGATTACATACACACATTTTTTACTCTTAATATACACCATTTTTTGTAGGTTCATCATATTTTTTAATCTTAAGAAACCGAAGTGTCTATAAGTTAGTGTAAACTGTATATAAATAATTGAATCATTTTTTTGTAGTCCTGGGTAAGACGTTAAACTGCCTAAAATATAAAATCTTGCCTATATATGCTTTTGCTTTTGCTTTTCATTTATACTGTATTTAAAGATTTCTTTCTAAATTTCATACATACATTGTATTTGTTGTTTTATTTTCAATTTGATTCTATTTGTAAATAAAGTTATTACTTTTAAAGAACATGATTCATTATTGAATTGGTAGCAACTAAAGAAAATAAAAAAACTTAGATTTGGTTAAAAAACATTAGATAAAGTTTTATTACACAAATGTTATTAATGAGTAATGCTGAACTGCTTAAAAATAATTTAAATTTACAAAAAATATCCTTAAAAAAACGAAAATATCCTAACATATCCTAAAAATTATGTTGGTCTAAAAGCGTGGACACCCAGTTAAACTATCTTCTATTTTTTAAATTCCAGCTAATGTATAATTCTATAGCTCATTGTAAGTCTTGTTATATTGCTAATTATATTCAATCTAATAAATCAATTCATCAATAATCAATACTGGAATCTCAATCTCCATTTCAATTGTATTTCTTAAATGATTAAACACTATAATTTTATATTATGTAGAATAGAGTAAATATGTATTATTACAGTTATTCAATTATTAAGAATTATTTTTGATACTCTGTTTATTTGTAAAAGTATTATATCAATTATATATCAATATGTGTGTGTTATTATACCTACCAGTTAATATATGCACGTTTGCATTGGGTTTATTTAAACCTCAGCTCAATGTTTATGTACATTTAAAAAAAATGGAACTCTTGTTAATATAATCAGACCGGATAAATCTAAAAAATACCACTCCACACTCAATAGATATTACTATGTACGAATATATGTCTATTCTTACAACACTGCATCACAACTCAAGTGAATCAAGACAGGAGTGATTAATACTATGAAATACATACTATGTATACCTACACTAGTTAAATGTGGCCATGGAGTGAGCAGCAAAGAATTAGTTGAAGGTCGGAGGGGATCCGCCACTTTGGAGGGGGTCCGCCACTTTACCACACGTCCTCGACTCTGATCCTAATCACGGCTTTGACCTTGTAAATCTCTCTCTTCATTCTGAATTGTTCGTATCATTTATTTCTCCTCGTGTCATCATCACCTCTGTCTTCTCATCCGTCCGTCTGTCTGTTTGTTGGTCTGCTTAACTGTCTCCGCGTTATCTATAGTTGTGAGGCTTCCTTCCTTCCTCGTTCGTTCGTCACTTTTTATTTTGTATTCAAGAGGAATATTATAGGAGCGGCGATCCTGTTGACCCTATTACATGCATACACGCACCTTAGAGAAGAAGTTGGGATTGAAAAGAGACTAGAATTACAGTCTTGTTTCCAGACTCAGCAGTTGCAGCATTAATGAACTCCTCGAATTTACTCTTCTATGTCTCTTCTTGTGTAGCTACCTCAGCTACAGACAGACTACGTGGGAATAGGTGTAAACCGCCAGCTATATCGAGGTAAGACAGCAATACTTACTTACATCTGTGCTTATACATAAGGTAATTTTGGCTCAACAGAAGGGAGTGTCTGCAATGGAGTCTAAAGTGATTTGATCGCACGTCTACTGAACTGTAGAAATCGGCAACGAGGGTAAAAAAATCAGAGTGGGATCTTTTTCAATTAATTGAAAGTAGATGAGCGTTCCTGGCAGCTTGCCACACATAATATATATACTGTATTATACAGCGTATAACGCGCACGCGCACACATATACATATATTATGTTGAAATTTCACTTTTTGAAATACCGAGGAAATGCTTGGTTGCTCACATTATTGCTGTAGTTTTTCTGTTTTTTTTTAATATAGTGGATTATTTCAGCTGATACTTAAATTATTTATTTATCTATATATATATAAATAAAATTAATAAAAAATAGCTAAATTTAACGATTTCTGTAGTTGAAGATTGCGGTAAACACCACAATAATGTATTATTACTTGGATTAGGTATTACGAAAAAGGTGATTTTTGCTAGTATTTAAATGTGATCTGCATTTTTTAACAAAAGCTGAGAAAAGGGTTTCAGCATGAATAGATTTGGTTGTAAAATTTGTTTTCTTTATAATTATCTCTGATTGCAGAGATTGCATTAACTTAAGGCGACTAGGATGAAATTTTCTATCTACGTAATATATAGAAAAAAGCTAGCTGCCTTTTTTTATTATTGTTCAATTTGGATATAAATAAAAAATATATTAGATGTGTAGTCCTCTTATTGAGCCCTTATCTATCTCTCCATTCATCGAACCAGCCAATTGAAGCAGGCGGTAGCGGCAGGGGCCCACCCCCTCCTCCGCCAGTTCGCGAGGCCCCAGTGGGCTCAACAGATCCTAACCAACTAGTTCGGAGCTGTGAAGACCAACTGGCCAGCCTCACCAGGGCTCTCCAAGAGACTGAAGAAGAAATTGCAGCGAGCGGTGAGCTGGGTGCATCCCTTTATCCCGCCTACTCCTCCTCTAGTGCAGGGGTAAATGCAGTGCATCTGCACCAACAGATTTCCTACTCGACTGCTGTTTCTGGGACCGGGAGTACTGGAGCCCCGCCACTGTAAGTGCATTAATGGATTTATATTTCTTCCAATAATTGGGTTTAAAAAAGCTGTAAATCTAGATTAATTGATTTCGTGTTACTATCATCAATAAAATATTTACTTCATTAACCAGTAGCATGCGGTTATTTATTTCAGGATAAAAATAACATGTATTTATCAAAATGACTTATATATCGATTAAAATTATTTCACTTCAAGACTAGAAAAGTGGAATTTTAGACATCAGATTTATATTATATAATTTATATTGAGAAAATATATATATATATATATACATATACAATATATATATAAATTTAATATAGGTATAATACCTGAAAACGGGCAAACTATCATCCAAAGTTACAAAGTTTACCTGATAGTTTGTATTTGTGTATCTCGCTGCACAATATATTGTATTATTAATTATACGTATTTATAATTACTATAAATTACTATTTTGAACCTCCAGAACCTTGTTTTAATGCCAATGTTTTAAGACAGCAGCTCAAGACAGTATTGCTTTACTTTTAACTAACGTAACAGCGCAATCCAGTGTTCCTGATCAAATATAGTTACTTGCCTTTATATAGTGGTCAAGTATTTAAATCTTTAATATATGTATGTGGTTTATCTACAATATTTGGAGGTAACGTGCTGATTTTTAATTCAATAGTGTTGATGGTTTCATAGTGGTTGCGTTCTAGCTTCATGGAATTATGTATTTAAAATGAACATATTATTATAAATAAATATAATGTATTTAAAAGTATAATAAAGAGTTTGCCTATGGCATAATTGTTGATAAAAGTGTACCGATTACCAGTATATCTATCCGCAATATATGCAATGAAGTAATGAATATGTGCTATGAAGTAATATTATTTTGACAATAGTTAATTTTCTTTTCCAGAGTTGATTGTCCATTGGTCAACTATAAGATAAAGCTATAGTTAATTGAATGGATTATTGTAATACATGTAATTTTTAAACTAATGAAATATAGTACTATACTATTTGTTGGTTTATAAAAATATAGTTTTACTAATTTTTATTGTTTCTGACTGTGTTTAAGATTTAATTAAACATAATTTTATCAAATTTAAAAATGCATATTAGTTCATTTTTCCATAATATTGTCTACTTAATTTTATTACAATTATATGAACACTTTTTAAAATAAATCTGTAAAATTAAAAGAAAATGTCGGATGGAGAATCAGTTTACGGAATATAATGTTTTTCTTCTTCTTTTAATTCTGGATCGGCGGGTGCGTTGTCGATCTTCTCTAGAAACCGGATTATGAGTGGGGGGTTGTTGAATAATGTTCTAGTTACATTTATTATCGACTTTTTTATTTACAGTATTCTAGAGTACTCAAACTATTTTTTGTTTCGAATTTATTACTGGCATATTTAATAATTTATTACATTTTTTACTTTTCTACAAACAACTTATTTAGTAGGCGTTTTACCTAACAACCGGAATTGTTTTTTCTACTAATCAAACTATTTTTTAACAAACTGTGTGTTAATAGCATTCATTTTACAATTATGTTTATAGTTTACGGTAAATAGTTACATTTTTGGTACACAAAAAATGTATACATATAATATTATAAATATTATTAAAGGATATATCATAAATATAAAGTCGTATATTTCTGTTGTCAATTTGAATAAAAAGTAAATCCGTCATAAGTTATAATAATTTATTTACGTAAAATTGTGGTAGCAATACACATTTTTATAAACATTAAGAAATTCCCATAGATACATATTTTAAGTAATATGAACTGATAATAATGTGGTTTAGTATCCTAGTTTGCTTTATAATTATACTTTTTTCGTCATCTTAATGACTAAGAATTTAAATCCAATTATGTATGAAAACATTATTTTGTGACGCCTTTCTTCTGTAACCCGTATTACTAACTTTGATCCCCTCTCCTCCTCCATCCTATTCCTTTTCTGCCCTCACCCTAACTTCCACAACAGACTTCCCCATCTTTCCAGTGCAAAAAGTCTGGGCCTGCAGAACCCCTTGCCTCCTCCACCTAGCAACCCACCTAACTACCTCGACTCCCTATATAGATTGCCACCCTCTTCTTCGCATGACAATAATAACACTACTGTCTCTTCTGCTGCCATGACAACTACCAACAGCACTACAGCTTTGCCAGGAGAGTTACCAGCCTATCCGGGCCCTCCGCCGGTCATGCCGCATCAGACGGCTGTTTCGTCTTACTCAAGGTGACATGGCAAGCTTTTATAAATGATTAGATGCCCTTTTTTAGCATCACATACATTATAATATAATATAATATATATATTTTTATTATACGTACATTTATGTATGAATAAATTGACGTAAATGACTCAACGTGAATAGTTTATTTTAGTTAAATAGTTTTATTGCTATTCTTATATGATATTATCCTAAATATTTCAATTCAGTTACGACAAATTGTATTTTATACTTATTTTTACTGTATAATGATTTTTAGGTGGATTACTTATACTTTCATAATGCTACAGAACTATATATAAGCTGCTATTTCATTTCTTTCAAAACTTTACCAATAGCAGTCACAAATGACACGTCATGATGAAATGGAAATGTGTATTAAAAAGCGTGAATTTTCGGATTCTGTGTGATCAAGCGTGATTTTCTAAAACAGAGCATTTTGAAAACGCAGTTATATCACTTTTATTAGTAAAGTTATATATCAAAGTAAATGAAGTATGATAACACTTTTTTTCATTGCCAATTTTTAACCGTTACGTTGTATCAGTAAAAATCACAAATCTCAGACCTGTAGTAAACTACAAAATCCGAAAACTCATACATTACTGAAAGTGTAATTAATTTATCCTTTTTAATGTTTTAAAATTATGAAAGATAATACTTTTGTTTCGAAATATAATATATGTTTTTATTAAATATATTATATATAAAGAACAAAACAAAATTTGTGAGAAAATTCTATATACTTCTTGAAAAACTAGTGAGTAGTTACTGTAGAAAAAATAACAAGCGTCAAACTTACTAAAGCCCGCATCTTTACAAGCTGTTAAATGCACGAATATAACTATTATTTATTTATACAATTTCTACTGAAAACTAATTGAATGCATAATTAAATTTAAATCTAATCGAAACTAGAATTGAATTGAATGTATTATTTCTATGTTGCTATACTGTAGACTCCCTAGTTACCATCAGCAACATGACTCCTCATCGCGGTTTTCTGCACCGCCTCTGTCACCTGGAAACAACAATATGTCAGCGTCCACTCTGCCAGGTGTGTCTGCCCCTAGTGGTATGAATCCTGTTGAGCGGCCAACAACTCTGTTACCAGGTGGAGGTCCACTGGACTCACAGTCGGCAACCATTATCCATGACGACCCGCCGCCGCCTGTGGCTGCTTGGAATCGCGGAAGAAAGGTGGGAAGTCGGATTTTTGAAATTTTTAGTTTGTTTTAATGTGTGAATATTAGAGTATTAGTAATATTATATTTATATTAATATTAATATGCATTAATTGCAAATGTTTGTATATATGTATATTTATTGGTTGTATTAAATTATAATAGTATTGTTTATTTCATTTATTTCATTTAATCGCTTGTCGTCTTCTCTTCTCTCTTAGAACTAAAACACCTGTCCTAAAATAGAAAAGAGGAGGTTTTACCTTCTTTTCCCGTCTTTCTTTATATTCTTTTCTATATTTTCGTATTTTTATCCGCCTCTACTCCTTTTATCCAGGAGATGAACAACTACGCAGGTTCCATATCCGCCGGCTCCCAAGGAGGCGGCAGTGGATGGTGTGGTGCGAGTTCCAGTGGTGGCGGCACAATGTCCTCAGTCCTTGGAGGCGGAGGAGGGGGCGGAGGGGCCATGAGTGTCGTCACTCATACCCTCACCACTCTGAGCTCAGTTAGTGGTGCCAGCAGCACAAGAAGCCAGTCTGACGGAGAGGGTGGGCCGGGGGATTCCGACACAGATCGACGGAGCAGACGTAGTCATGGTAGCTGCTCTACGCCTGCCAGTAGGAAACGAAGGGTGAGTATCACGCGCCAATTTTTTTCCACTTATTTTTATTTTGAATGTAATTCTTCCCATCAGTAGCTTCTGATTCGTGGAATAGTAGCTTCGTGAAATAGGTATAAAATCAGTAAATAAACATGTTTCATTTCATTTTTTATTTACTTGTTTGGTAAGCATTTTCGTGATGAACAATCACGGAGTTGACATGAACATGTTAGCTTCATTGATGAGACATGATTATATACCAGATATCTACGTTACTTTTCTACTGAAATTGTTTTCTTTTGCATATCACTGACTGCTTTGAAATAAAATAATGCACTTTCTTGTATTTTTTAGAGATTATAAACCTAAATATTAAATTTTAAAATATACTACAGAAATCACATCTAAATAAATAGTCATTTTTCGTCGTTAATATTCAATATTAAATACATAACTCGCCGTACAATTATTTTCCTGTCTGGTTAACTTAAAATTATTTGAATGATATTTGTATCAACCCAATTTTTCGATCAATATACAATTATTTCAACTTTTTAGTTTATTGGCTTGTCTCTAGATATTCCTCAAATTTAAAATAATAGTTTTGTTCGGCTTATATTTTTAATGTAACCAACTTTTATGGAATAAGTTATAGGTACTTAGTTTAATGTTAAAGGAATATAACGCTTTTGGAATCCATTTATTATAGGTTACAGGTTTTAATATTCATGCAAGTTCATTGAACTATTAAATCCAGATTCTTGGGGTATATTTTCTACACTTTAACTATTGATTTTTTAACGATTTTAAAATCTTTACTAAACATTTTTATTAATAAAATAACATGCTCATGCTGGTTATGCAGATATATCAATATTTTTACAATGCGCTTTTTAAATGATATATAGTCCCGCAGCTAGCTACAAGGAACGAGACACCAACATTGACCAACCTATAATTATAGATAAGGGTGTCAATTTCCTTCCAAAATGGACGTCTACCAGTGTTTGGAGGGTCGGTTTGGACCCCAGTGACGTTTTAAAAGTCCCCATATTAAAGAATAGGAATACTTTTACAATTTAAGCTCAATTTTCTAAAATTCTTATTTTTATGTATTTTTTAAAGTTATGTTGTATATGCTTTTAAACATATATCTATTGTTTTTATCTTAAAATCAAAATTAAACACACATATCATGTCATTACGTTTCCAGATGCTTTTGAATATTGGTACATTGGACAATTTATACTAAGTTTGTTGCCAAAATTGGCCTGTTACTATATTGAAAAGCATCTGGAAACGTAATGACATGACTATGTGTGTTTATTTTTGATTTTAAGATAAAGACAACAGATAATATGTTTAAAATCATATATATGCGACATAACTTAAAAAAAAGTTATAAATACTTATATTATATTGAAATGAATAAATTATTAGAAAATTGAGTTTAAATTGTAAAAATATTCCTATTCTTTAGTATGAGAAATTTTAAAATGCCACTGGGGTCCAAACCAACCCTCCAAACACCGGAAAAAGTCCATTTCGGAAGGTTTGACACCATTATATTCAAGTATATGGGGGTCAATGTTGGTACCTTGTTCCTCGTAGCTGAAGGATGTTTGTTCCCGTACTAGTACCTATTTTCTATTAAACAAAATTATTACGCATTCGTTTCTATAGAAACGCAACCTGGTATATCTTCGTCTTATTGATTTGTATTTTTTATAGAATTTAGTTTACCATAATTTATTCACGTTGGCGAACTTTATGATAAACGAGCTTCTACTGAAATATACAATGGTTATATTATGTCTATTGTGTTCATGCTTTGATAAATCACCACCCTTTTATTTACTACATACAAACCAGTATTACAATAATGTCTTTTATACACACAAGCAGAATAAAAGAATTAATATATTGATAACTTTTGTTATTAGTTGAACAACCTTAGTAACTTACATTTTTAGAATTGTGTATATAAACAATATACTTATTGAAATAAACCTTTATCTTAATACGTTAACGATTAAGATATGTCATGATATGTATCAAAATATAAGCATGTTTGACGTTTTGCCTAAGCAGTATTTACAATAAATTCACAGACAAAAACATGCGACTGCATTATAAAAACGTGAGACTTATTATACAGACTTAATTATAAAGAGATTAGACACACTGAATAAATAGCGAATTACAAATTACCGTAGTTGTCAAAATGTTTCTGTATTAAACCGAATAAATCAATAAGCACAATAATATATGTGTGGTGAATAGTGCAACATAATATAAAAATTGAATGAAATATACATATATAACACAAAATAAATTGTACCGATATATAACCATATATATCTAACCTATGCCATAAATTGATATAACAACAATTTTATAAACTCTTAAGTATAGAAAAAGCAGAAAAAAGTATATTTTTATATGTAATGAGAAACTATCTTACTATTCTACTTTAACCATATGTTTAAGTAATAAATTTTAATGTTTATTAGATTTCTAAATTATAATAATAATTATAAATATAAAAAATGGCATAATATTTGTAAGTTTTCCCATAGAGTATTGTTTTTCTTTCATGTTATTTACAAATAATTTTGTGTTTTTAACTTATACATATAACTTTGAAAAACATACTATATATCCTCTTTTTTCTAAGCAATAAATAGAGAACAGTATAATGGTAAATATATATAATATAACACACTGTAGTAATTTCATAACATGTATAAAATATATATTATAGTTAAAATATATATATTTACGAGTATTTCCATAATATATATATTTTGTAGATGTTTGTAATTACTACAGTGTGTTATAGGACCTATTTTACCATTATACTTTCCTTTATTTATTGCTTATAGAAACCGATATATGTACGAGTATAAAGGAGTACAAAAAATTAAAATTAGTGTATTATAATATAATATTTTATGATTATTTATATTATGATTATACGCACTCTATATGTATCATCAATGTATTTATGGTAAAATAATAATATTTTATCTGCGTAGTTATATTTTATGTATGTATATTATATAGTTTATAGCTGATGTATTTTATTTCGTTATTAGGACATGCTGATGTATTTTATATAATATGTATTGTACATTTTATGATATTTTGAAATCATGCGAAAACAATTTCTGGTATATTGCTTTGAATCTATTAAGTTATTCGGGTGTGAATGCTTTAATTTTGACGATAAAGGTTGCTACGCGATGTTTAAATAATTAATTTGATTGTGGAAATGAGAAGTGACTGCTAGCATAATATCATTAATATCCTGATATTCAGAAGAACAGAACATTTTATGCGATGGGAATTGATATATGGTTTGCGAGCTCTTCTATACATAAAAGTAATTCAATGTAGAAATTGATTCAGATGAGCTCACTAATATTATTTTACATGGCATACATTTTGGAGAAAAGAGTTCACTCTTATATAATAATCTTTTATTGAATTTTGACTCAATACTTATTTATAGTTCTTTAGAGAAAGTAGCAGTCTATAAGTATGAAGGAATGGGAATATATTAATATTGTTTATAAATAGTCGTATTTGATTTAATACTATTCAAGAACTTATTCAATTTTATTTTCAGAGCAAGAACTATTCTGATCGGGCCTACTATCTTATAAAGGAAATATTGTTGACAGAACGAACTTACAAGAAAGATTTAGAAGTATTATGTGTTGTAAGTAACTATGTTTATATTCGTTTCGTTTTCATTTGTAATATTTAATATGGTATAGATTATAAAAATATATTAGTTTCTCCGACTTTGTGTTTATACGCTTTTTATTATATGGTATTACAGTAATAAAAATTACCTTTCATTTATGCTCTTACAAAGGTGGTATTTTTGTTTATCATTTTTAAATTTCTTTCCTGTTCTATATAGACTATTTTAATTGATGTCTACATTTTTACTAAATACTCTATGCACAATATTTTTTTTTGTAACCTGTCCTGTTTCTTTCTCAATGTCTTCGTTCTATATCTTTACATATTACATGATATAATCTTAATAGATCATATGACTCATGAACTATTCAACCATTTAGTATTTTATGACTAAATTAATTATTTGAATTTTAAAATCCATTTTTAATCCTTAATGTTATTGATTTTGTAATTAAATCATATTTATTAATATTTATTTACTCAATATTATTATTATTATCATTTAATTTTTCTTATTATCAATGCCACTTATTTGTTGCAATCTAATTTAATTTACGTCAACGCATTCATGTATAAATATTTTATTTTGACGTGTTTTGTATCTGACAGCGATAATTTGCAACCTAAATATTAAAACTAAGACAAAAAATTAAATTAATCTGTCAAATTTATTATTAGAAAATAATTGAACTTAATAGACAAAAACAAAGGAAGCAACTCTAAAGTCACCCTGTTATCTAAATATTAAAATGCAATTCTTCCATTTTCAACCGCCTACCCGTCAGTGGATGCGCAAGGCAGTGGCTAGTGGAGGTGGCACCGAGTCTCGCATGCCTGAGCGTCTCTCCCGGGCGCTCTTCTCCCTACTTGACCCCATTTATGATCAACATGTCTGCCTGCTGAAGGATCTAGAGGGCCGCTACTCGAGTTTGGAGGGCAAGAGCTGTGGGCCACCACCCCTGGGAAGCCGGGGAAGTTCTGGTGAGCTTGTAAGTGTAGCTGCAAGTGGAGGAGGTAGTGCTGGGGGTCTGACTGCTGGTGGAGACAGTGGGGACTCGAGGTATCGGGTGGCGGACATTTTCATGGCCAATATCAAGATGCTCCCGGTAAGATATATCTACTCCTTACGTCTATTCTGGACTACTGGCCTTATAGAGTAATTAATTATGCTTGATATATATATATATATATATCAGCTGTTTTCGTTTATGCTTTATAAAGCATCTAACGAATGCTATTTGAAATAGTTATTTGATAATTATGTTTTTTCACTACTTATATTATACTTATAAGTGATATATTTTGATAAATTTGAATAACTTTAGAAAGGATATTTTTATTATTAATTAATTTTATTTCATATTTAAATACTTTTATTTTCAATTTTAAAGTGGTATATTATATAGGTTTACTTTACACAAATACTAAATAGCTAATATCTTACAGTATTATTTCAATTTTACACATTACTTGCTTGTTAATGTACTTTATAATAAGTTGAATTAGCTTATAAACATACGTTTATTTTATAACTTTAACTTATGGACATGTTACAGTTTCTATCTATATTGTATACAAAAGTTTTTTAATCATACTGCTGTTATCTTTCTTCTCCAGTTGTACCGGAAGTATCTGGAAGGCCTGGAGGACCTGTTGACCGACTTCGAACGTACCCTCCGACAGAATCGCGTCTTTGAGTCCGGAGTCCGTGAATTCGAAGCCCAGAAGGTGTGCTACCTCCCGGTCTATGCCTTCTTCCTCAAACCCATGCACCGTCTTCTTCACTACCGAGTCCTGCTGGAGAGACTGCTGCGCCACTATGAGGACGATCATCCTGATGTAACCGACTGTAGAAGTGAGAAATATGACTGTGTGATGGGATAAGCTGGGAGGGGAGTGTTTACTATTAGAACTCTATAAATATGAAAACTCAATTTTTATTAGAGTTCTCTTGAGTTAGTTTAAAGTCATGTTAAATTACATTTAGTGTTGAAAATTATTTGTTTCAAATGTAATAATAACATAATATATAATAAACTAATTTCAGATCTTTTGAAAATCAATTAAAAACCGATGGACTTTTTTCAAGTCTTTTCAGTGGGAACACTTTGATTTTTGTAATGTTATGCATCTTGTAATGCCTTAAAAATATAGATATATATAATAGCTTATGACTATTTATCTCAATAGCTTTTTAAACAAAAATTAATTACGATTTATAAGATAAAAAGTCGTAGAAGCTGCAGTTACAGGTATTTTTAAACATATTTTTTCTCAAAATTTTACATTTTAACTTATCAAAATTATCTTTCCAGGTTGTCACAGTCAGATCCTAGATGTGATTCAATCCTCACGGGAGATCTATCGACGCACCGAGAACTTGGTGAAGCTTATGGAACTCCAACGCGACCTAGTGAACGTGCACACACTTCCTGGGGGTGCCGGACTGATCCTTCCAGGTCGCGATTTCATCCGCGAAGGGTGGCTCCAGAAGCTCTCCAAAAAGGGCTACCAACAGAGGATGTTCTTCCTCTTTTCGGATAGACTTATCTACGCCAGTCGGGCTGCCTCACCCTTCCTTCAGTTCAAGGTACACCCTATCCCTGTTATAGTTATTTTACAGACTCATATTTGTATATATAGAGAGAGGCGACACCTTCCGGCAGAATAAGCACACTCATTTTCCCTGACAAAATATCATCAGTCACCTAAACCTTGTATTTGCGTGGAAGAAATCATGTTACAGCATTAGGAAACTACTACAGCTTAAACGAATATCTTCTATCCTTCTGATCGATATACCCAAATTAATATTTTTCATTAGAATGTTATGTTGCCCACAAATTCTCTAAAGAGTTAAGCTGCGTGCAAGTCGAGTTATTAGTTTTTACATAATTCCCTCAACCCAATTTCCAATGAGTTACTAGTGTCTTGAAGTTTCTACAATTACTTTTATTTTTATGGTATGTTTGCCTCCTTTGTCATAGAAATCTATAATAATAAATAAGTATTATTAATACCAATATTTTTCTTAATTTTGATACTTTTATATTATACGTATCGATATTTTTAAGTAAAACGCGTTAGAATTTGCATCAATGCAATTTCTTTAGGAAATCAATAAGCTTATAAGTTTTGTTTTAGTTTTTCATTTGTTTAAGTAAAATATTAGACATCGTGGTAGCATCATCGAGCCAAAAAAACTATTGTATTAATTACAACTTAATATTTGCATACAAACTAACACAATACTATTATATATATATTATAACGTTTTAAGTGATAACTTACTTTAACTTAAAATTGAAGTTAAAAAAACAGTTTCGGTCATACTGAAGTAAAATTATTTTTGAATTATTATTTTTTGAATTTATACACTACTTAGTCTTTGGTATATAGTTAAATGTAGCCCTCTGATATATTTTAATATATAGTAAACAATTTTTTACAAAAATGTATTCGAGTCCGATAGGATAAACTGATTGAGAGGAGCTATGCATATTACTCTATCGATAATTATTTATAGTACAGTTTATTAGTTGTGATATTTTATATATATTGTAGATAGCTACTGTAATGTGCTGTATAATATGATGACTCCTTACTACACTGATTCCAGTCCCTTACAGTTAATATATAGGTATTTCTATATTCACATCTAATTTCAATAGTGACACAATCTGCTGCTACGATTAAAGCTACACAACTAAGTATCCGGCGCTTTGATATATTTACCTCTTATGTTGTTTCCACCTTATGCTCGTGTTTTTTTATTAAAGCCAGACAGGCATTCTAAATACTGTTATTTAGCTCTTTACATAATATGAATAATTATGATACATGGACACCTTACTAATAGTATCATTATGCTATTATTAAGGTGTCCATGGACTATAATATTATGGGTATATATTATATACCACATAATCTAGCTTTGCTTGCTCTACATTAAATTTGTTCAAATAATATTTATAAAATGTATACATATTGTTTATATATATACATATATGTTATTTTTTATCGGGTATCGGTTATAAGTATTTAAAAATACTAATAATACGTTTTTCGCTCTATGTTATATTTTGTATACATCCTAAAAATATAAAAAATATATTATTGCAAAAATAAATAGTTATACCGAAATAAAGTGTTTTTTAAATTTAAAATATGTTTGAATATTTCTGATGCCTATATTCTGTATATCCGTAAAATGTATTAAAGAAAAATTACTGCATAGATCCATAAATCTTCTAACTTTATTCATACATCAGTATCATTGCACAATATAGTGTATTATACTTAATATATAAGGATCTAAATATATACTATTTGTCTTACATACATAGGTACTAGAAACATTACTGGGCTTTTCTTTGCTCAAAGCTTTTATAACTAATTAAAACAGCTATGTATCTGCTAACGAGTTGATATTATTCTAGGCTTGCCAATACATTAATATTCAAAAGAGTTATCCAATGCAAAATTTCTAATTAAAATAGACAAGGCCTTGTCTGTACAGGGAGATGGCAATTAGCAACAATTATTTATGTATCTGAAAAAATATACGCTTTATGTATATTTATAGGACTGACGGATAGTTCGTTATCCGAATAATTGGAAGCGTTATGTTTTACGAGTACATCAACTATATATTTACAATATTTATTCTTTATATTGATATATTATAGTAAATAGAGGTGTTCTCTCTTTTGTCGTAAATTTAAACAGTAGTGCAACCATCATTCTGATACTTTTATTTTAGTTTTAAATTCTATAATTGTGAATAAAACACATTTTCTTTTAAATATTTCGATGGTAAATATGGTACGTGCGATTACTATATTTTAGACAATTTATGATAATTTTATCATAGTTTTACTTCGTATTTATTAGTTGGAAACAATATAAAACTCCTCATTTGGTGACAATATTTAAGAAATACATATGGCTCAAACTAAATAAAATTGAAATAATTTCTTCGAGACATAAGTATACATTTTAGTGGAATAATAACAATTTTTTAAATGAAACACAAACGTATTATTATAAATATACTAGTCAAATAGTGGGAAATAGATTGATATAGGTTTAATAATAACTTATTATTTTTAGGATAAAATCGCAAAAATAAAGGTCTATATATGACTTATATTTTAGTAGAATTTAATAATATTTTAAATGCAATGTTGTTGGTTTTAGAATATTCAGAATAAATTAATTGATTTTGAAGACATATTAGAGACTGCCATAATTATCTAAGATAGTTTTATGTTTTTATCATAAAGAGCTCATAAATTAATCAACTTATTCACAATAAATATTTTCTTTCTTATTTTTTATGAAATAATTTTTAGAAGGTGTATGCATAAGTACAGTGCTATAATAAAAGCTTTGATGAGTATATTTTGTAAGTATTACTTGTAATATAAATTGATAGATAGAAATATGAATATTCAAAATAATGTAGTATATTGAGGTAAGAATATTAAAATTATTATTAATGTTCGAACTACTGCTGACATTTTTTTTTTTATCAAATACATACTAATTATACTTTTTTTATGTTACCTTGGTGATGCCAGATCCACGGGCAATTCCCTCTTCGCGAGCTTATAGTGGAGGAGTCGGAGGCGGCGCACTCCTTCACGGTGTATCTAGGCAATCGGTGTTTCTTGGCAGCAGCCTCCTCGGACTGGCAGAGAGACCGGTGGGTGGAGGACATGAGCAAGGCCATCCTCGCTACCAAGACAACTGGAGGCTCGTCAGACAGACTTTCCACTGGGAGTCTTGGGGGAGGAGGTGGTATTTCCGGGATCGTGTCATCTGGTGGAGAGCAGTCGGAAAAGGGAGACCTGGGTGAGTTGCATGATTTCTCTGACAGATTTGATAGTTATTGTCTTGACCCGAACGAAAAAAGAAAGTTTCAGTCACACTGAAAAGCATTGAGGATACCTTGTATTTATAACTTGACATTTAACATATTTTAGATTTTTAACACAGCTTTACAACTGTTTAAAATGAAGAATTATGAAAACTCCTTAAAGAACCTTAAATTTTGAACCCAATCTTTAAGAAGTCCCGAAAATGCATTGCATTTTTAACTTTACTTTAATACCTTATCCTGATAAAAAAGCTACAATTAAAACAATTTTTGTATATCTTGTAAAGGCTCAACTTTTTGATCGGGTAAAATTATATCAATTAGCTGGATAACTTTTTTTAAATAAAAGTATCTCTGTCGATAATATATAAAGGGTATAATTTAGTCTTATAGGTATGCATATTGGCTTGAATATTGTAATAATTTAATGAACAATACTTTTTGTCTATTATTGATATTATAGCGGTATTAAATAATAATAGAAGTGCAATAATTACAAATGCCAAAATGTATAATTTTATTTATCATTGATATAATAAAAAATTATTTAGTTTAAATGTTCAAAATTAATATTTATTTATACGTACAGAATAGATTTCTTATTTACTACTTTTATAAGTAGTATAATACTATTTTAACATAAAATTAATGTTATGGCTCATTCATTATAACATGCATGACATATTATGTTAAAATTTTAGTTTAGTGTATTATATACGTGTTTAATTTTTAAGTTATTTAAATAATATTCAAAAGTATATGAGGTATAATTTTTTTAATAAACGGCTTACATCTTGGTTTTGCATTTTTGTAATAAAAAGAATGAACATAATATAATATACTTACTTTCTTAATTGCGGCTTGTATTTAAATAACACAATTTTTTTAATAATCTTACGAAATGTGTTATTTATTTATATTTAAAAATTAGCCTACTCGAAAGTAATATATGTTTTTATTTTATACACAAAATTGTGTCATAGGATGTTCGTGAATGTGCGTAAACATTTAAAAACATTTCGTAAATTGAAAAACATTTTAAATCATCTATGAATTGAAGCTTGACACATAAATTCATACTAGTTTACGCTTTCTTATGTCTAAGGGGGCATCCATATTAATAGTGCGCACGCACTTTTTGGGGCTTTTTTGGACACCCCCTCCCTCTGCACGCACTTGCACGCTTTTATTGCACCCCCCACCCCTCCATGCGTGCACACGCTTTAACTGAGACCCCCCTCCACCTTTATCGGATTGTATGTCTAGCTCATAAATGCCTGTGGTGTAGAGGTATGAGCGTTGGCTAGTAGTCCAGGGGTACCTGGTTCGATACCCATGTAGGGTGTGATTTTTTTTGTTTTGGATTTAATTTGATGGAAAATACATGATTATAAATATTATTATTAGGGGGTAAATCTTTTATTGTATATACGCCGGCTATTTATTATAAAGATTTATCATATTCATAACACTATTTTATTTGTATAATTAGTTTTAACTATATGCGTGCAATAATGTTTTACTTTTTAACAGCCCGGCATATAATACTATCAAGGAATACTACTTTTGAATAATATAGTATGCAAAATTAACAATTTAAGACAAAAAACTGACCAGAAAATGACAAAATTCACGTTGGTTTGATGGCTTATTAATGAACGAAACGTAATTATAAATATAATAGTATGTTTAAACAAATGCATTTTTTAAATCAGAATTTGTTAAAACTTCAATTTTTTCATTAAGTGCGCACGCTTTTTCCATTATACCCCTCTCCCCTGCACGCAAATGCACGCATTTTGCCATATACCCACCCCCCCCCCCTCTTGGTGCGTGTGCACTATATGGATGCCCCCTAACCCCTCTGTGAACACTTACGTTATTTTAGAACCTTAGAAAATTGAAGGCAAGCTAGATATTTATCACCGTTCATAGAGATGTATTTTATATAATGTACATATATATTTTCAATACGTTAATATAAAGATTATTTTATAAAATGTAGAATATGTCGTATATTTTTTTAAATACATTGATATATTATATTATTGTTATCTATATATGTATATTATTTATACATGCTTCCCTCTCCGAGTAAAAAAAAGTGTTTTCTTCTTATCTCAATAACCGTTTTAAATAATAACGTTGAATTTATTTTTCCATCATAATATATTGAATTGTCTAAGAATCAGTTACAATTATACACAGTGATATTTATAACTTTTTAATTATTTGGTAATACATAATTATATAACTTTCAATTTGAAAAGCTGCACCACTGATCGATTTTTATTAATTTGTTGCACTGGCTTACATTTCAGACAGGCATTGCTGCGCGTATCAGAAAACATGGACGCTATCCAAGATCGGCGACAAAAGGAAAAATTCTGTCACAGTTTCAGAAGTGTCTTCAAATCATAATAATTTATTTATGCTGCACTTCTTTATTCTAATTAATTTTGGTATTATGTTAATACTTTTTATATTATACATATTATGTATTAAAATTTGGTTTATTGTTTTACTTGTTTTTTATATTAAAAAATGTAAATAATATATATGTATAATATAATAATTTATTGTTGTTTTTCATCTATCCACACACTTATAACTTCTTCGTTGAATGTACGGGATAATTTATTTTGATACTAAGCATGAATCGAAGTTTTACGAATAGTTTTAGAATAATTAATTGTGTCGCACCATTTGTCCTATATTATGAAATATTAATCGTTGCAATTCATTTGTAATTATAATAAGCTGTGAATTGATCAAACCAGAGGATTTTATTTTGAATAAGCTAGAAAGACAATAAGTTTGCACTCTATTTTCGTATGCTTCAATGTTGTAACTAATGGCCGAATTTCGAAGCGCTGGTTAAACTAATCTAAGTTTAGCGCTTAATCGATGGTAAGCTAATATAAGGTTAAAATTTATATTCCCAAAAACAATTTCACTGTGGTTTAACGAACCATTGATTAGTTAACCAAAGATTTACTATTTTTCGGTCAGTTAACTGCCGATTTAATTTCTAGTTAATAGAAATTCACTGGAACTTTTAATTTTAGAATATATAAGCACAAGTACCCATCGATAGAAATATCGATCCATTCATAACACACGATATTATGTAGGTGCTATAACAACACATTAGAGTCTGTGAATTGAACCTCTGTTGCAGTTCGATTACCGTTAGACAAATATTTATACGAAGTATTAAGCGATCAGCTAATTATATTGTAACTTTCACAATTTGCGAGAACAAAAAGGCTGATAAGGAACGCGACACGAATTTTACTGAAATTGAAATACGTATTTTGAATCCGTTGCAAAACACAAATTATAAGAATGCATGTTGTCAGCATAAAGTGCAATATAAATAATAAAATTAAAGGATACTAAGTTAACCCTGCTATGAAGTAGAATTAAAATCTGGTAATAATATGGCAATATTTAATTGTCGGTTAGATTAACCAACGTTTAGGAATACCGATATTTAATCATGGCTTATCTTTAACCGTCGATTAAATTTAGTTAGGCTTGAATACCAGCTCTCACGTTAAATATAGTTAATCTTAGATAAGCGCTAACCAGCGTTTCGGAATTCAACCATAATTTGTTAAACAATTTACTTCAGGAAGATCTTTGTTATGAGTGTTAAGTTCTTTAGAATATTCTACTCTATACCGTTATTAATATTTTGCAATATAACTAATAAGTTAGTATGTTATTTAACCAACTTAAAATGTCAAATAACAAATTATAGAATGATTTTTTAAAATACAAAGTGAGTATATTTCATTATGTAGTGATTAAACACTTACAATCTAATTTAGAAGTAAATTTTGAAGTAAGTTATGAATTTACAAACTAACGAGACAATTACTTGAATAATGAAACAGATTATATACACATATTTGGTACATAGAAATTGAACCAATAGAAGAGGATGGCTAAATAAACTACAGACTTCGAATTTATGAAGACGTAACATTTGAAGTAATCCTTCCCTTACATAATATATTTGGATGTATGACCTTGACATCAGCTGTGTCAAACTTGGAAGATCTTTAATGTATATTGAGTTCGGTTGAAATAAGTTCGTTCTATTATTTTTAACAGGTGATTATTGAAGCCTGTTAATTTTTAATCAAAAGAGGAACTTCACCCCATCATTATTTTCAGATTGACTACCAATTGAAATTCAGTCAACTTAAAGTAATTTTCCAAATAATACATTTTATGCGCATGTTGACTTTCAGAATTATATTTAATAATAAATTAAATGTAAAAATTATTTTTAATATCATAATTTGAGTTTGGCCATGCCCAGTAATTATAGTTATAATAATATGAGTATTGCGTATATCGCCTATTTAGGTAAGAAATACAGATGAAATTATTTGATGTTTCGTATAATCTTCGTTAGTAATAAAACTGCATCATATGAACAAATTTAGATTATATACAGGAAATACTCAAACTCAGATTACCTAATAACTTGTGCAGTTGCAAGTTTAATTAACAGCAGATAGATGATATGTAAAAGTATTAGTGTACCAAGTTAATCTAAAATCAAATAATAGATTACTATAATAACAACGACTATATTAACTAGTACAATTCAGCCGGTTACAATAATAAAAAGAATCAATATACAGAGTTCTTTATGTGGTGAAGAGTAGTATGACGGAGTACACTAGAAAAATATTATTCAGTGCGCTGGAAGGGTAGAAGAAAAATTCATAAAGGAACATATATGAATAGTCTCTGATGAGAGACGATAAGGTTTCTTTGTTCGTCAACGATGACCCACATAAAATATGGGTGGTTTTCATGAAAAAAACATGTGAGGATGAAATTTTGATATGTTCGATAATTCTGGATCTAATTGACTCGGTGATTTGTCCGAAATAGCCGGCGTTACATTGATTGCAGTAGATAGTAAACTTATAGTGATGCACTAATTGATGATGCATCTTTTTTAATTGACACATTGTACATCAATTGATTTCTCCATGTATTTTACACATTTTGCATTTACTTAAGGTTTCTGCCACAATTTTGACTATAAATCTCAGGGACTACAGTAGTAGAAAAGCAGAGCAATTTCATGGAAATCTGTGTATCTTTATTTTGGAAAATAATAAAATGTTAATATCTAATTTTGTGACTGGTTGTGCTAATACAAGAATTTATACATATTCTTCAATCATAGGTTATAGTAGCAATTCATTGAGCATAACAAACCTTTTGTGCTCAAATTTTGATTCTTTTGAGAAGTTGCTCCCGACTAAGTAAGTAATAGGCTCAGGTTTCAGGGGTTGGTTATGTCTTATCGACATACTAATGGACTCAATTAATTTGATTGGATAGTTATTGGATAGTAATTTATGCTCGATTGCTCGTGTCGAGGAATAGAGACGATGCAATTCTCTCTATACTCTCTGAAACTCCGATAAGATTAGATTTGGAATTAGACCTGAAATTAAATACTTAGGCTTAACCATAATACAAGCAAATCATAACTGGGATTCTCATATAAAAAAGTATATATTTATATACATATATCAACTAATTAATTTTGTTAGAAAACAAATGTCTCGTGGAAAATTACTGATCATTTATAAATGTTATTCTTTCTAACTACACAATAGAATTGTATAGAAGAAAAAATTCTGTGTGGCTATAACAGCTTAAAAAATTACAGAGTCCGAAAAATAATGATTAGAAAATATCAAGTATTTGGTATTAATACAACATAGGCAATTAAATATATTAAAAGCGAATGATCAAGCCAGACTAAGGCTAATAACAATAATAATTCATAGAGCAAAGTTATAAACAAAAAAATGCTTATCAAAATAGATGATTAAGAAACTTAAACAACATATTATTTATTATAGACAAGTTGAATATAATTACAAAAATAAAATAACTGATGAATCCTGCTATACTGTGGACTGGTTTACCGATTGTCATAAAACTCAATAATCTATACTAGATATCTATTTAAAGAGAGTATACTAAATCATTTCGCAACAAACTGTCTACTAATATATATGTAACATATTACAAGTTTATATCTAGACCTATGGCAATAGGTCGTTAGCTAGTAAAGCTAAGCGAACTATGTAGTAGGTAATATAGGATAGTTG
>JAYRBW010029671.1:0-12228 GCA_036023295.1 Invenusta paracnida
TATAGTATAGTATAGTATAGTATAGTATAGTATAGTATAGTATAGTATAGTATAGTATAGTATAGTATAGTATAGTACAGTAATAAGAATTTAAATGGTTTGATAGCTTTTTAACTTTCTACTTAAAAAATAGAAAACCACATGTAATGTTTAACCATCATTTTGTAGCATAAATAACGAATATTTATAGAACAAAAACATTTCTCCAATAAATAGTTATATTCAGTATTCAGTTATTTTACATTTCTTAAAATTTGATTTCAGGAACTGGTAGCACATCTTAGTGATAATTATAATAATTTAATAACAGTTACATTATACTACAACAATATTTAAATGTATCTTAAACAATGTAAGTATTTTTTAGGAATTAATGTGATAAATGCGTGAAACAAAAATTATTTGTAAAGAATTTATGATTTTTAATTTCTTAGAAAAGTCTAAAAAAATACTTAGACTAGTTAAATAATACAACGCATGTAGAGTGTCTTATACTTATGTCTCTTATATAATATGACATGTTACATATAGGTAAAATGTTTACTGTTCCATAAATTTTCTTGCTATAGTTGGAATAAAAATTAATTTGATTTCCAATAATATTTTAACAAAAATAAATATTATTTCCTATATTTCTGAATCTTATTAACTTTATCGGTAAATGACTGTTGTGTAGAATCAAATATATATATAATCTGTAATAAGCTGTACATTAATTTATAGAGTTTGATTGATAGGATATTATTTTCCGCACGTAAGGTTAAATATTGTAACAGCTTTTGTAAGTCTAGATAAACTTTTAAAATGTATAATTGAAAAAAAATATATATTTGAGTATTACAATTAATTAATTCAACAGCTTAATTATAAAATAATAAAATAAAATAAAATAGCGGTAGTAACTTATGAGCTATGTGTTTATATATGTGCATACGTAGTCGTAATACGGGATTGCATCATTTCAGATTATACATTTATAACGAAACTAAACATGTAGATAAAAAGAAACTTGTGTGTTGTAAATTTACACCATATTAATATTGTTAATGTATTTTTCTTTGTTTAAATATACAGTTATAAATAAATAGTACTTTATAGGTGGAATAAATGAATTCCAATGTAAACTATAACTAGCATAAATTGCCCAGAAAAGTTATTCATAAAAGTAAACTAGCGTAAAGATGTATCTAACAAAATTTGAAACAGTTAGTTTAACTTGCCTTAATTAATTTAACCATTTAAAAATGTAGACCTCTTTTATTATTCTAATATGAGCTAAATTATGATACAGTCCTGAAAAGATATGCATTCCTGCTTTATAGAGGCATTATATTAATCAATTAATCAATGTTTCCATTTCTCCTCCATTGCAGCACAGGAAAGCGGCTATGTCTCTCCCAACATTCTCTATCTTTGAGCAGTGCAACAGCACTCTTCTCGGTCCCTCGAACTCATCTTCTCTTTCTGTCAACACTAACTTCCCCGCCTACGCCACCACAGTCAACACCACCACCGCAGCTTTCGCACACAACCAATTTGAAAATGCCACGTGTTCAATGGCCTTTCCGGACGCCGGTGAATGGATGAACCCATTGATGGGGGTAATTGGCCTAATAAATTTTACTCTTAATCTAGTGGCAATGATTGTCCTAATTAGGATCTGTCGAGTGTCCAAGAGAGTTCAAATGATCCACCACATTCTCTTATTTTTGAGTCTCATCGAAGCAGCCAATATGTTCTTTTACACCGTCAAAGACATCATGTTCCGGCTGGGCTTCTTCATTCGACCTCAGGACAACTTCTCCTCTCTCGGTGGACTCTATGTAAAGTTCTATGCCACTTTTATCATTCAAATATGCTCCACTTGGTTTACCAGCGCCAAGAACTGGTGGCTCACTTCTATCGCAGTGGCCCGGGCAGTCACCATCGTCAAAATCCTCACTCGCCCCTCGCCCAATATCAATGAAGGTGTTACCAAAGCAACCAAACTTCGCATCAACCTTTCTTTCGCACTGATCCTTCTCCTCACACTTAGTGCTGGCTTTTTGTTTCACTTTCTCGTTGGTCAGGGTGTTCGTCTCGTAGTTTGTAAAGTGAAGAATGGTTACATTCTTGACAAAATAACCGTCAATTCAAAGAAGGAAGATATTGCAGCCCTCATTTTGACACACGAGATTTTCCTCGTCATTGCTCCACTCATCTTGATGATAGCCTCAAATCTTACAATCTGTGTTGCTCTGCGGCTTATAGCCCGCTCGGCATCAACTTCTGAGGGAAGTCAACGCCTCCTTATCTTCACCCGAGTGACGCGGACAGTTTTTGTGATCGTTACGGTCTACATCCTGACCGAGGTCCCCTTCACAGTGTTCCAGTTACTCGAAAACCGCTATCCGGGTCGCCCCTGCATCGCATACGCAATACACATTGGAGGGAAGGTGGCCGATTTTCTGGTCGGTATTAACGCGTCGTGTAACATTGTTATTTACTACTATTGGGAGAAAGTTTTCCAGGACTACGTTAAGAACTGTTGTTACTCCGATTGTTGCGCCCGAGCTGTTGAGGGGGATAAAGAATTGCGTCATCCTCTTCGTCCGACTAAAAATAAAAACGCGGTAGACACACCACTTTAAATGATCTATTTACACTATTAAACAGCATAATTTGACGAATAAACATAAAACTCCATAATATATGGTGATGATACGTTCTACTCGTATTAAACAAAGAATTTTCAATTTTTTTTACTCAAATAGTATAATACTCTTCAAATGCCGTCTAAAAATAATGTTCTAAATCAAGCGGATTTGAAGTTTGAATATGACTGTCGACTAAAGCATTGGGTTTTCTGATCGTTAAGAATTACACGAAGTTTGAAATTCAATTAGATTGAAACACTATTGAATATATATATTTTACCTAATACTTTATGTGCATTATAACCAAGTATTTCACCTAACATTTATATTTGAAAAATTAAAACACATATAATTATATTCACTATAATTCTAGTTATGTTTCAAGATCTAATCTTTATACTTGCCACATTTTTGACACTTGTTTTATATCTTGTTCATCTTGATGACTATATTGGTTCATTGACCATTTTACAGAAGATATTTACTCATTTACTCATTTATTATTTATCTACTTATTTATTTATCAATGATTTAATGTGTAAATAGTATCGCAACATATTGGGTTATTTGTAAATATATTTTTCTTTGTTATTCAACTCAATAAATAGGTAGTAGTTTGGCAAATGCTATGAATTTATTCGTGTTAATAGAATATTATTAGAAATCGGTATTATTTATAATACAAAGAGAAGATCAGTTTGTGTTTATAAAATGCATACAGTACATGCATATATCGACAATACTATCATATCATATTTATCGTTTATATATAAATATTTATTTTTGTTTTGAATATCTATCTATATAGATTAGCGTAATGTCTGTTTGAGCTGCATTTGTCCAAACGTATTTTTTGTACTTCCTAAATTCCTTATTTTTTTTAAATAATTTGGTATTATTATCACAGAGCATATTGCCGTGATGTCGTTAGATTTGTCAAATTTGGTTCCATTTAAAAAGTGCATTTTGTAATATATTAAAATTATTAAGTAAGATTGAAACAAACGTTGATTAAATCGATTCATTATATGTTGACTCAGTATGGCCTACAGGGAACCATTTTCTCGGGTTTCGTCGTCTATTGGTTGAAGGGAGTAAATATATTGAACATAACAAAGTTTTGACTTATTTAGTTTGTTATCTTGGCGAAATATTGGCGCACAGGAAATATAATTTACAATATTTATTTGTCAATAGGATTTAAATAACTGCACATATGGTAGCTTTAATCCTTTATATTAGCTATAATTGTTTAATTAGCATATATGCTGTGATAGTAGGACCTCGCACAATTAGTTATTCCCTTTGCAACAGCTGTAGTATTGCTGTTGTGTAAAGCAAAACATAATAATTTAAAACCGGAACAGAAATTATAAGATCCAACGCTATCATGATGTTTCCGGTTGTGCTATCGTGAGAATGAAACTAAACTCGATGGAACACGTGTAAGAAATCAAAAATGAATCGAGGTACAAATATTGCGCTGACCTATAAATAGTTGAGAAAATTCAAATATACATTTATTATTGTATATGTATGTATATATACATATGTGCAAATGTACCTATTCTTAATCACATGAACAAATCATTCATAAATTTAAGATAAATAGTTGTGAATATTTAAATATATGTAATTGTATAATTTTAATGTACAGATTGCTGCAGCGAGTCACAATATTCAGAATATAACTGCTGCGAAGTTTTAAATTTGTAAGCATAATAATATATTGTCCCAAACTTCATGTAAATAGAAAAAGGGATCACTCACTGATACTTTATTTCATATTTGAACAGCTTGATATGACTTTCTCTACTATATATTTATTCCTTTAACAATTTGATTGATTTATTGTTAAGTCATTATTACCACTTGCACGTTTATATACATAAATACGTAATTTTTATTAATTGAAATATATGGATTGGTACAATTCGCGAATTCGATTGATTCATT
Organism: Invenusta paracnida; assembly: GCA_036023295.1. Lineage (NCBI taxonomy): Eukaryota > Metazoa > Platyhelminthes > Proseriata > Coelogynoporidae > Invenusta > Invenusta paracnida. Next base: position 4,593 of record JAYRBW010029671.1, read on the forward strand.
TATTGTATTACACATGCATATTATAATATTACTAACGTGAATGTATGTATATAAATATTAACGAATAAAACAATAATTATACTACTTTTTTGTTATATCCTTTATATAATATGTGTTCAGTTATATGTACCACGATTAAAATGTAGAATTGAACCGACACATTATAATATAAAAATCAAAGAATAGAAAAGCCATTATAAACTCTTTTTTTAAACGATTTCTTTTATTTCAAAATTGTTATTAGTTTAATGTCATTGTTAAGATGTCATTATAAAAAGTTTTATTTTTATTTTCCATTTTATGCCCAAAGTCTATAAATACTGTCAGATTTGCCGTAGTGTACTTCATGAAAAACATATAACAAATCAAAAAAGAATTTTGATTATGATTATCAAGATTATACATAATTACATAACACACTGTATTATAATATACAATATTAATCATAATATAATAAGAAATATTGCTTATATTAAAAAATAATTAAAATTTGCGGGATGTCATATTAATTATATAACTGATTAGTCTGTTCAAAACCAGACATTACCTGAATGTGAACTCAGCCGTGTATATATTAGTAATATATATATATATATATACGTATATAATATAAAGCTATATAAGCTATATAAGTACAATATCTAGGAAATTTAAAACTTTGAAAACACTAATCGTTTGCTATTTTTGTGTATACTTTTTTAGACTAAAACTTATAATATTGTATGTAATCTTAGAATGTTTAATTCTGTATTGCAAGATAATAAGCATAGATATGTTAATTTTATAAAATAAAGTTTATAGACACAAGGAATACACCTTTATATATATATATACATATGCATAATTTAAATACGTGTAAAATAAAGGCAAACTTATCTACTATTACTGAAAATAATAATGAAAACATAGTGGTTATTCCTAATTAATAACCTTATTTGCTAATTAACAAGGAACACAAAAATTTACAAAATGCATATAATTATTATCTTAGTTATAGAACTCTTTTTTTACATGAACATTTTTTATAAAATATGTAATATGTCTCTAATAGAACTTAAACATTTAATAATAGTATACAAATTAATTTTTTATTGTAGTTCTTTACGTAAAATATATACACATATTTAATATCGATATAAATATAAATATATGTACATATATCATTTATAATATAAGAATTATACACGTATTTATCGATTATAGCTCTTTTGAAGATAACCAGTCAGTAGATTTGGTTTTGTATTAATAATAATACTTCAATATTACACATTATAGATTAATTCTGATATTAATTTTATTACATTCATCTAGATCTCCAATACTATGTATTTAATTTATATCATCAATTCTTGATAATGATGGCAAATGGCTCCTAAACCCTTGCAACTTTAAAGCATTAAAATCTAATTATTTATGGCGCAATACAATTAAACTCAGTATACGTGACTATATAATTATAGATATAACATTAAAAGACTGCTATAAATACAACGATTTTCGAAGTAGCTTAAGCATATTGAAAAATCAAACAAAACCAAACAAAATGAAATATATATATATGTATATAGAATGATATATCAAGTAAAGTTTTGTTTTTATTACTATGTAGGGATATATTTTTATTTCAGTGTTGGTGTATATGTATGTCTTTGTCTGGAATCCGCGACCGAGCGAAACTATTTCTGAGTGACAGGTTTTTTCTGGTGAAAAGATAATATATACCACTCAACTTTCCCTATTTCACTCTTCTCTTATGCCACCATGTGTGCTAAACTTTTGAGTCCTTGTCTTCTCCAATTCATCCTGCAGGCATACATGCTAAATAAATAAATAAATCTTACATATGTTCTCCAAAGAATTCTATTACCAGTGTTCTAACATACGAAAATTCTAACTAATTAATAATAATAATAATCTAATGGAAATCTATTCTATATAAGAAAATCATTATAAACTTCGTGAAATGCATAAACATGTGTTGGAACTTGAAATATCTTTACTTGTTTATTGTTTAAAAGAAAACTTTAAGAATATTAGTATTGTGTTTTGTGTTTTGTGAGTAGACCAGTTTTCCATACTTAAATTACACTTTGAAAATACCTCGAATTAATCTCAAAACAATTGTAAACTATTATGCATTTAGTCAATCGATAAAATCAGACAAAAGTTAAATGTGTGAATATTTAAAAAAAGAAATATATATATATAATATATGTTTCAGATTTATAACTTTAAAATCTAAATTAGAATATTCATTGATTTTATGTAGTATTTCATCATATAAGTATACATACAAAATTATTGGCTCAAAATTTACAATAATTTCAAAAATAACATTGCTAATTTAAATAAATAGAAAATAATTATTGTTTTATCTATGAAGATTTTAGGTTTTGATGAGGAAATAAGAATTATCGCTTTACATATAGTCTCCATTCAGAAAATATACCGTTGTAATTAGTTGACTTCATCAATGTAACGACGTATTTATAGGCATTTCTAATATATTATGTATATGTATATATAGGCATGCAGACATCATAAATTAACATGTTTCTTGCAGTGGATATTGTACTGAATATTGTAAAAGTGTCCATTTTCTGACGTGTAATAGTACGAGTATGTGTGTTCATGTCATATTAATTAAACAAAGTATTAAGTATTCGGAAACGGGCTATAACTTGTGTAAGTTATATAGAAACGTTTGACGTTGTAATAAATTTTTAAAATATATTAAGACTAGAAGCTAATTGTGTAATTACACGAATATATATATACAATCAATATATGTGCATACTAATATATACATATATAATTCCCCTGGTTTTATTAGTGTTCAATGTTTACACACTTAGAGTTTATACATATTTGAATACATACACATGTACAATTATTAAACTGTTCTATTTAAATGATTAGTTCGTATTGAAAATATAGGTCCCGGCGGAAAGTTTTGTCGTTTTTTAATTAGCAGAAGTAACATTGAATATATTTGTAATTGGAATATATTTGAACATAATTGTAATCTGTAAATGAAGCACTAACTGCTCTTAATTCAGTTCTCTGAAGATTCTTACCCAGAAGTAACAAAATAAGCTTGTAGACATCTCTTCTGTTACTTAAAAAACGACAAAACGTTTCGCAGGAACCTGTATATATATATGTATATTAAATTTACAATCAAATTTGCTTAACTATTTATAGGTTAACGTGGTGTGTGTCTTCATGTTTATATTATCTCGATTTATAATCAATTTGATATTATTTGAGATGATATTTGAATTATATTGTTATCCCTATCTGATATTTTATGTGTATGATGATCTATGTATTATTAAATACAGATGTTTACCTACTCAATGTACGATTTAAAAATATATCTACTGGAATACTTTATCACTGTATAACTGTATTAATAAGACATAATCGTTATTAAAAGGAATGAAAATAATCATTTTGAAGTTAATTAACAGCTGAAATAAATTAATGTCAATTTCTTACAAGCGTGCTTCAAATAAAAACTTCAGAAACAAACAAAAACTTAGTTACCTGCCAAAATGGGAAGAGCTTTACTGTTCTGTTTCCACCTTATTGGAATTTTTTCAGTATAGTTCATACCTCATCATAGTTCTCCTGAAAAACACAATATTTATGAATGCCAAATAACGATGTCATGTTTTGAAATAATTCATTAGTATCATTAATGTAGTATGAGTTTCCACGTTTAATTCCAAGTAAGTAGTATCATTTCAATAAATATTCATTCAAGAATATTCCATCTTCTATTTCTAATTTATATATATACATATTTTATTGAGCATTTATATGAAATTAAAAAGAATATTAGGCGTACATGTTATGTTTTTACTAAAAATATATATAGCTGAATTACTTTTGAAAAATATGACATATATCTATGTGGTATATTTGTTTCTTACATGTTATGAAATATTGGAACAAAAAGTAGTATTTAATTAAGTAAAATACATACAAATGATAAATATTATTTAAGCAAAAAGTATTAATACAAATTTTAACAATCCAGTGCAGAACAGGTTCGGGAGTTTCTATGTTCATCAATACATCTATGTATATATCAATAAAATCAGAATTATTTCAGACTGGTCAATAACCGAAGTACATATTATGTATGTGTGGATTTTATGTGTAATTTTTAAATTAAGATTTCTTTTTACAAATTTTGTTTTAGTTGCATTATTGTATGTCTAGTTATATTATGCTCTCTATCCAAATAATGTGTTATCGATTAAGCATAATTCAAGAGTAATATGTATATTATACACAATTATACATAAAATTCACACATTCAAATTCTTCGGGTATTTGATTATATAAAAAGCGTTCTGACTTTTTGAGGAATTGATTTAACATATACATATATATATATAACTATGTGGGTAGATAGGTAGATAGTTGGTTAGATTGATAATAATAGTTGCATATTAAATAAACAAAAATTATATTAAAGTATCTTATAATTCTTTTAAATATATGTTTAATGAAAATTAACAGCTTTTAAGCTACAAACTTAAAGACAATACCTTAAATTATAGAATTTAAATAAATTGTGCATTATTGAATTATTAAAGAACATTGTACTTATTACTAATTTGATTTCATTTGATTTTTCTAATTACGTTTTATCACCAAAAATATGTATAGCATGTTTATTTATTTGATTAACACTATCCATCCCGGGGGGCACAGTATCCCGTATTTTGCATGGATTTTTAATAATCAAATGGAGTAATGTAAGTGCCCGTGATATTTTCCAAAAGAAAATTGTTTTAACTTTGAGCACAATATCCACTATAGTGTGCACTCAAATTGGTGGTTACGTGACCACACATAGCAAAACATAGTTTTTATATAAAAAATGCATATCTCTAAAAGAAACTCTTAACCAGTAGTGAAATTGCACGTAATAATTTACAAAGTATCATTTAAAAAATTTGCAATGATAAATAATTTTTTTATAATTTTTTTAAATTAAATATTTTATAAAATATGTCTACATGAGAATTTTGAAATTCTACTATATTCGGAAATTAAAAATAATAGTCCTTCTCTTGAAGTGGATGCGCAGTGCAAGACGCTTGGTGGTATGGACAGAATTTTTGTTTTCAAGAATCAATTATTAAGGTTTATTTAAAAAACATTTTCGTCAAATATCCATTCAAGAACTTCATTTCCAAACAACCAATTTTTACACTGGCCACCTCAATAGCTGACAAATTATAGTTTTCTTTGATTTATATGTACATACATATCTATGCAATGTTTGCCAATTTACTAAATAAATTTTATTTGGTGAAATCTTAAATTAAGTGTGTTAACAAATTAAAGATAAAGAATTATTTTACCGCCACGTTAAACATATACATATTCATATATATATATATATATAAATGTTATGCTAACCCGAATTTTACAACTTCTAGAGTTTGTACATTGCTGAACATATAATGCACAAAGTCTGATACAACCGCAGAAGTATCTTGACAGAACTATTTTTTTCATCCCATTAGACATTTACCAAATAACTTTCCATGCTTTTTTGCCCATATAAAAATTGATTAACATTTTCCTCCATCGCTTAAATCTCTGGAAAATGTAGTCAGTATGCAATAAGCATGCGCTCCGCTTATAGAAGTTTATTAACTATTTATGAGAAAGATTTCACCTTGATGTACTGTAGCTAGGAAGGACGTTGGAAACAGGAAGAAATATTCTACTTTAGTATTTACAATATTAAAGATATTTTCTAATTTAATATAATTGCTATACAAGTTTCTAAGAAACGACCTGTGAAGAATGGTTAACTAATTACGAAAAAGTAAAAGATAATAAAAAATAATGCATAAACAATGTAACCACAGAGATATTTCAAACTTTCTTATAACTGTCAAATCTAAATCGGAGTGTTCAGTGGTACACTAATACTTTTTGTTTACTTTATTAAAAAAGTTAAATAAGTTTTAAGAAATCTATTCCAATGTAACTGCTAAAACTTTGGTTTCCTCTTTTTCTGTTTTAACGATTGACAAAGCCGAATTCAGTGGGTAAGAAAGTATAAGAGTTATCAATTAAAATACAATAAGCTCAATCTATGATATTCAAATGCCCCAATGCACTCGGAACTCCTGTCTAGGATCTAGCAGAGCGTAACAAAAGAATATATTAATGTTGAATAGATTAAAGTACATTACTATAAATTATGCATGTAAGATCGAAAATGTATATTTTTTAAGTATTAAGAGCTATAAAATATTTTTTTCTGAATTTTTAATGCTTTAAATACAAAATTATTGTTACCATGTAACATATGTAATTGTGTTTCTGGCAAATAAACACTGGATAAAATCGCAAGACAATATAATATTGTTATTATGATTATGGTAGTTAAACATGTGTACTTTTTATATTTTAATGATATAATTCTTTGTATTTTATACGAGTATTATCGGAAAATCTTGTTTTTGAGTATAATAATATGTCCTTCATGCATTAATAATAGTCTCCTAATTATAATGTTTAATTATAAATGATCTTTTTGGTCTTTACATGTATTTTTAATATGTTGAAAGATTTTATCACGATGAACATTTTATATGTTTGATAGCGAGCAGGAAGGAAACACTGAAGATGCAACAATGTAGTATAAAAAAACGGCTTTTATTTGCCTTTCAATGTATGGTATGTCTAGATATTTCAAACTATTAAAAGGGAAGCAATTTTAAAATCTTATACACTTATCAAGCCAAGTGTAGCTATTAAGCACGATAAAATCGGGGTTAAAACGTTAACCATAATACACAAAAGAAATAGACAAATTTGTTAGTCGTTTAATTTTATAAAATATTGCGCAAATTTTATGCATATATAAAAAATTATAGTTATAATAGTACTATTAGTAAAAGTAGAACTATTTGTTAATCAAATAATGACAAATGTGCTTCTCTATGTTCATACAGTCAAATGTCTTTAATAATTACTTAAAATACTGAAACCAATACAAACAAAGATTCTCCCACTTACGTTGTGTGCACATAAACATATGATGGTATATGATACGGATGTAATGTATAAGTTGAGTATTCTAATTTAGAGAAACTGATACGCGAGTGAGAGGGAAGTGGATTAATGAAAGAGCTGCAAAATATTTCACATTTATCTTTTGTAGAAAAAAAATTTTACATATTGATTGCTCCGGCTGTGATTAGAGGCTTAACATTCACAAATTTGTAGTTAATAAAACTGTTACGTGTATTTTGCATAGGCACCCAAATTGATGTATTCAATCATGTGATATTAATTTATTGCTTTATGAATGGGGAAAAAATTATCTACAGGACTTTATCAAAAGTATCATACAATCTATAGTAAATACTTCCATGATAAATCTATAATATTTATGTACATAATAAATATTAAGTTTTTAAACTAGTAGCATATTTCCATTTAGCACCTTGCCATTCAAACTAATACTATGCCTGATATACTTCAAATCCAGTTATATATCCTTGATACCTAAATGTTCTAATCCTACACTTAAAGACGTACGTCCTATATCTCTATTGTGTGTACCCTCCAAAATACTGGAGCGTTTTGTGCT
>JAYRBW010029682.1:0-12228 GCA_036023295.1 Invenusta paracnida
ATATAATACTACAGAGAATGTATAAATATTGTTAAATATGGACAAAACGGCGATTTTTTTTGGGTACCCCTATATTAAAGTACATCTACATAAATGAAGAAAGTGCACATTGGGTTACTTTTCACGTTTATTAGATTAGTTTAAATTAAGTTTAGCCACGCAGACCATTATTAAATTTGATTGATACTTCGCTGAAGAAATTATGCAGGTTTCCTTTTTAATCATTCTCTACGTTCTCTTCTAATCTTCCATATATCATTTCTACTCGAACCAAATGGCATTATATATCCTCTTAATGGAGATTATTCTTTTGACTTCACTCAAACATATCATCAATTCTCTACGAATCTCTTCAAAATTAGAGTATATCTCTTGTTCTCTTCATCTTTAACCTCACCTCACTTCTCACCATTCCCACAGAAAGCACTCTAAACCTCTCCGAGAACCTCTTGAAGTCCTGCAAGGGATGCTTCGGTCCGGTGTTGCGCGGTGAAGAAGACCCCGAATTGGTGGACTTGCTTTCACTCACCGGGAACAAATGCCAGGAGCTCACTGCCAAAGTGGAACAATTGGAGAGGGAAGCTGATCTCAAGGATCGCACAGTCAACTTTAAGAAACAGGTGTCCTCTCGCTTTTGTTTCCCTCTCAAATACACTTGATTTGACGCTTTTTCCATTTTAATTGTAGTCCATACAGCGGGACATAAAAGCTCTGGAAAACGAACGGGATTACTTTAAAGCCAAGTATGAAGAGCGGGAGTCGAGTTTTCCTGTGAATCATCCAGTACCGGCTAGTCACAGTTCCCGAGCAGATATGCGCTCCCCTCCAGTTAGAGACAGGGTTTGTATTCACTACTCTTACTGACCCCATCTCCAGTTACATTCTTCTGCCGATACATAATACAGATGCTTATACTTGAGTTGGTCATGATTACTTACCCTAACGGGGAAGATACAATGATGGCCATAATCGTTAATAAGTTGATACAACATAGTCAAATTTTTCACCTTTGAAATAAATTCTTACACAATTTTTTCCTAATATTAAGTTAGTTGTACACTAATATTGTGGGTTCTTATGACAAGTTTTGGGAATTATTTCAGGATGTGATTGCTAGTGGCACTGAAGATAATTTGGAAGTGGTACGATTACGCGAGGAAAGAGACCATCTTCAGGATCTGCTCAACACATTTGAACGACAATTAATGGATGTGAGTTATCTGTCCCCTTCTTTTTATTAAAAATGAAACTGTGGACTGTTACATGTATATCTTTGTGTCGTTGTTCCAGGTGAATGGGAACTTGAATGTACTTGCCCAGGAGCGCGACACCATGAAGGCTATGTACCAGGAGGCGCAAAGCTCCCTTCGACGTGCCCAAGAGGAGCTGGTGATGACAGGAGCGAGCACAGCAGCCGCTGCCTCTACGCGCCAGGGAATGCTGCGTCGACTGCAGAATGAGCGAGATCACGCCATTACTGATCTCACGCGAGTGGCGACTGAGCGAGATTCACTCAGATTTCAACTGGAAAGTCAGCAACAAGCCAGTCTCAACGAGAAGTCTCGCCTCGCTCAAAAGGTCGACGACGCATCGGTGGCAGTACGCAAGGCTCGAAGGGATCAAGAGGATACCTCGCGACAATTGAATGAACTGCGCGAAGAGACGGAAGGGTTACGTCGAGACAGAGAGGCGTTAAGTGGGCGAACTGCAGAGCTGGAGGCGGCGGTGGATCGATTGGAGCAGTTGAGACGGGATGTGATGGCCGAATTGGAGCGAGAGGTGGAGAGGAGCACAGACGAAAGGCGTCGCTTGGATAGTCTTTTGCAGGTGTCAGCATGTGAAAGAGAAGAAGCTCTCCGGGAATTGGAGAGACAGGCCGTGGAGTGGCAAGCAAGAGAAGATGTGCTTAGAGACCAGATCTCACATCTAATGTCCGCTCAGGAGTGCCTGGTGAGAGCTGTTACCTATCCACTTTACATCCAATTACACATATCCTTATCGCTTGCCATTTTTTATCCACTTGCAGATCGACAAGAATGATAATCTACAACGGCAATTCATCGAGCACGCCCGCATCATTCAGCACAATGACCACGAGTTGTATGAAATGCGTGTCCAGTTGAAGACAATGAGCGACAATGCTGAACACGCCGAGTGTCTTGTGCAGCAGAAGGACGCTGATCTTTGTCAGTTGCAAGAATTATTGCAGAAAATGCGTATCCAGTTGAAGACAATGAACGATAATGCTGAACACACCGAGTGCCTTGTGCAGCAGAAGGACGCTGATCTTTGTCAGTTGCAAGAATTGTTGCAGAAAATGGAGCTTGCTGTTCACGACAAAGAGGCAGATTTGGGGAACTGTAAAGTCTTGCAGGCAGAATATGAAGCCAAGATCCAGGAAAGAGAGGCGGATTTGGTGAGATGTCATGATCTGCTGCACACGGCAGAGGACCTCGTTCATCAGAGGGATCACGAGATTGGGCATTTACAGGAGATGTTGGCCTCAGCCAACAACGCCATTCATCTTAACAGTTCCGATCTTATCGAAGTCCGTGAGATCCTTAGGGAGACAGAGCTTATAGTGGACGACAGAGTCGGGTGTAGGAGTGATCTGTGCTGCCGTCTTCGCAACTGCCAGCTCCTCCTTGAGGAAAAAGACATCAATCTGCGCAATTCGCAAGAGCTTCTTCGAGAAGCGCAGCTCACTGCTCACGAGAATGAGATGGCAATCGTGCAGCGAGAAGAGGCTTTGCAAGAGTTGCAGGAAACATGTGAACATCTGTCGAAATGCGAAGAAGAGAAGGGTCGAGATTTTGACGAGGCAACCGAACTGCTCAAGCAGAGTGACGTCACCTTCTCAAATAAAGAAGAAGAGTTGATTGAGATGAGTAGACAGCTGTGCGAGGCTGAATTGACGCTCAGAGAGAAGGAAATTGAACTGGAAGAAGCACACTGTATGTTGGAAGAGGCGCAATGGCGTTTGGATATTGAGCCGTGTAGAGTGGAGCATGTGAGCGTCACACCGCGGGAAAGTCGTCATTCACTCCTTCAAGTGGACAATGTTGAGAGAACAAATTCTGTTGGTAACTTCAGGATCGGAAAGTCACAGAGGTGTAACACTCTTTTGGGACATTCCATTGGATCAAGTACCTCTGCACTGCACGAGATTGGTAAAACTTCTATCATAAATGACACAAAAGGGGGTACATTTTCACAGAACCAGAAAGCTAGCATAGCTGCGCGTGATGCACGAAACTCAAAGTCCATAAGAAAATCTATGGAGTTAAGGAACACACTTAATAAATTTGCTCAGCATGAAGTGTCCTCGGATGCTAAGCGCGCAATCGAATTAAGAGCCCAGGAATTAATTGATTCATTTAACACAGTTTCGAGAGAAAAAGATATTGAAATTAAGGGTTCACAAAACTTATTAAAAAAGGCGGATATTTGTATCCACAAAAGGGATGCATCGATAAGAGAACAAGCGGAATTAAATAAGAAAAATGAAAATGTCATTAAGGAAAAAGAGGAGGAAATTGAAAACACCCAGAAACTACTCAAAGATGTAGAGATGGCATGTAATGAGAAGGAACTAAAGTTGACAGAAGCTCATTCGTCGATCAAGCATTTAGAAGAAGTCAACCGAGAACTGGAAAAGCACCTAAAAGAAGCGCTTACAACTCTCAACGAGTCGGATAATCTCGTTTTCACAAAAGACAAAGAGATAAATGACTTGCAATCCTTGTTAATGGAAATAGAAGGTACGCGTTTCCATAGCGATAAGGAAAGTTACCCAACCAGCACAGGCATTCGTTGTGAAGGTGACAACAATTCCGTTAGCTTACTCGAAAGACTTCGGATATTTAAGTCATTCTTGGAGAATAAAGAAGGTGAACTTGAGCAATATAAGCGCCTTTTCCATGAACGAGAAGAGGAATTAGAACTATGCAAGGACTGTCTGCATCATAAGGAGAATGAGTTAGAAGGATGTACTGAAATTATACAAAGTAAAGAAGAGGAAATTGTTCAATGTAACTACTTATTACAGCAAACTGAAATAGAATTGAATAGATATAGTGGACTTTTGGTAGTAAAAGATGATGAATTGGTGAGATGCAAGGCGATTTTCGATCAAAATGTAAACGATTTCGAAGAAAACAGAAACTTCTTGAAAGAAAGAGAAATTGAGTTGTACGAATGCACAACAAGCTTACACGAAACTGAAAGTAATCTAGAGGAACATAAGGCTACCTTGAAGGAAAAAATTGATGAATTAGACGAGTGCAAGATTCTACTTTATGATAAAGATGTTCAATTGGACAGACTTAAAAACATTCTAGGACAAAGTGAGCATGAATTAGATAAATGCAGAGAACTCATAAATTGTCGGGAAGAAGCTCTTTTAAAAGCGCAGCACGTGACGGAATCACTCGTGTCAGAAATTGAAGTGAAGGATGCAAAGGTGGATACCTGTACCAGCGATTTAAACACAGCCACTGAGACCATTCAAACACAAGATGACGAAATGAATGATTTAATGTCTGATTTCACTGAACAGTTGAAGGTTGTGAAATATCTCCAAGATTCCTTGAAGTCCACCGATGATGCTATGAAGCATTTGAATTCCGAGTTGAGTGAACTGAAGATTAAGTATACAGAGAGCTGTCAGGAGCTGGATTGTTTGTCCAAAAAGCTTTCTGGTAGGGACGATGTAATCGGTAGTATAAGTCAAAGTGCCAAACAATTGCAGGAGGAACTTGCAGAACGAGAGAAGGAACTTCAAAGGGATAAAAGCTTGCTCATGTCCAATGAGTCAGCAAGACAAAGCTTAGAGCGCCAAGTTATGGACTTGAGTAATGTTGTTACACAGCTGGAAACGCAGTTGGACAATTTTCTGGAAAGATTGAAAAACAATCATTCGACTATTAATGAATTACGGGATAGGTTAGATGAGCGTGAGGCGCAGATTGGAGTATTGGAATATAAGATAGAGGAAACAGGACCAACTTTGATGAAGCGGGAAGCCGTCATTTATGAACTTCAATTAAGGTTGGACCGCTCAGAAGAAAAAGCCTTTAAACTTGAAGATCAGATAAACCATCTATTGCCATTACTAGAGAATAAGTCAGATGAGATGAATACCCTGTGTGAAGGTTTAGAGGATTCGGCTGGTGTGATTTCTAAACTTGAACGGCGAATTGTAGAGACAGATGAGATGTTGGACTCTGTGAATTCTCAGAATACAGATCTTCGCAATGGTTTTACGGTAAGTTCAAAAGAACTCGAATGCACTTTACGGGAGTTAGAATCGATTAAGGCAAACAAAGAAATACTCTCGAAAAATGTATTAACTGCTGAACAAGATATTGATCGCTTGAAAAGGACAAATTCAGAACTGGAGGCTACGCTATGCAGCAAGGATTCTATAATATTTTCTACATCCTCAGAACTGGAACATTTAGAAATTGAATTGCGCGAAAGGGATAAAACCTTGAGGAATAATATGTCGGATATCAGTAAGTTGAGGTGTTTGGCATCGGATCTGGAGGCCAGCCTTTACTGCAAAGATGCTATAATACTTTCTACTACGTCAGAGCTGGAAGATGTTATGTCAAAGCTCCACGAAAAGGAGGACGCTGTCGTTAGGCTCAATTCTAGAATCGGCGAGTTAATGCACACAATATCTGATCTGGAATATCACGTGAAGTCGGCAGAAACTCAGCTCGATTATGCAGAAAACGAAAAATTGAGTCTTCTTTCTCGTGTTGAATTTCATGAAGCTTCTATATCATCCTTAAATGTGCAACTCTCAAGTTCACTAACTGAGGTATCGTCGAAATCTTCTGATTTAGAATCAGTGATCAATCAGCTCCAAAGGACTGACGCCATGCTTCAATCAACGCAATCCAGCGTTCACTCCCTCCAAACTAGAAACACAGATCTAGCAAACAGAGTGGAAAGTTTGTCGAAAGAATTTCACGACTCTACTATACAATTAGCTATCACAAAAGATGAGTTAATGAAAGCGCAGGATGAAATCAAGATTATGCGAGAAGATCTCACTAAATCGAATCAGAATTGCATTGAAATAAATAATAACAATGAAAAGTTGCAAAATGAACTTTGTGAAAAGAATTGTCGTTTGGAAGACATAAGTGGCAATCTGGAATTTACTAGCCGTCAATTAGAAAATATGCAGGAAAAACTTTTTGCTTCTGATGAAGAAGTTTGTATCTTGAGAAACAATTTACAAATTTCTGCGACTGACTTAGTGCAACGCACAGCGGAAGGCTTAGACAGTGATCACAGATTAAAGCAATCCAAAGAAAAGTGCATTTCTTTGAAAAATCAGCTGAAAGATAGCCGGAATGACAATAATTTTCTTAATAAAAATTTGACAGAAGTAAACTGTGTCTTAGATCATACAAAGTCCGATATGGAATCCGCGTGTCAGCGTGTTGAGGAACTTGATACTGCCTATCAAAGTGTGCAGAATGAACTTAAGGAGCACATCTCGATGTACGAAACTTTTCAGAAGGAGTATGAAATTCTCAAGGAGAAATACAGTCACCAGAGAAACGAATTGAGTGTATCGTTGAAGAGGTTTGACCTTCTGGAAATGAAGCACACAGAGGCACTCGATACACTTCAGGCCAGTCAGTCCTTAGTAACTCAATTGTCGGACAAATTGTCCGATGTTGAACTGCGAAACGACAAACTGTGTGCTGAAGTTCGACTGATTTCTAGAAATCAGAAACTTTGCAATGAAAGAAATGCAGAACTAAATATTATACTGGAAGCAAAAGGAGACATAATATCGGAACTCACCCATAAGCTAGATGAAAGCAGATATGACAATTTTATGATAACGGAACAACTTTCTGCAGTGCGCACAAAATTGGAGGAATCGGAGCAGGAAGTAGTTCAAGTAAAAACTAAAAATTCAGAGTTAACGAATAAATTTAAGGAAAGTGAAAATCTGGTCTCACAATTAAACAATGGATTATCTGATGCCATGAACGACGTCGATAACAAACAGTCGGAACTTGTAATACTTCACAGTAGTTTTAAGATCACACAGCAAGGTTATTTCGATGCTATGGAGAAACTAAAACTGAAAGATGTCGAATTAGAAGAGGCCTCGAAGAAACTGTCTGAGACGATGACGTCTCTTCAGAATTCATCTTATGGCTCAGAAAACTTGCGTATAATGTCCACTGATCTCGAGAGACAGAATACAGAGCAAGCAGACAAATTGAACTCAGCTGATGCTCAAATTCTGCAGCTTCAGAGTTCCCACATTGAAGCTGTGGCTGATGTTAGTCGTAAGTCGGAGCAAATAGAGTCGCTTCTTAAAAGGTCGCAAGACCTTGAGAATACGATATATTCATTGAATAACAAGCTTGATTCACGAGAGAACTCAATGTCACAGCTCAATGAAACTCTTAGTGAGGTGGTAAACAATTTGGAATGTAAAGCCTCCGATATTCAAACACTGCAATGCTCGATGGAGCAAGTTGAACTTGCCAATAGGGAACTAAGAAAACTAGTTCGAGCTAGAGAGATGCATATTCAACAACTGGACAACAGACTCTCTGTAGCGACATCTCACATTGAACGTAAAATATCTGAAGAAAAGGATTTCCTGAAAAAACTTCACGAATTTGAACAGTGCAATATTGACCTCTCTAAACATCTCAGTGAACGCGACGATCTTATTTCTAAATTACGCAGAAAACTGGTTGAAGCAACCGAAAATATTGATAAAAAGTGTTCCGAGCTTGGCATGCTTCAGAGAAACTTGGACGAATTGGGAAAGAATAACTGTGATCTGAGTGGTAGATTAAAATCCTCGGATGACTTAATATTCGAGTTGAAAAGCAAACTTGCGGAATCTTTAGCCTACACAGATAGATTAACCTCTGACGTGCAAATACTCCGGAACAATGTGGAGGTTGTTGAAGACAGAAGTGTGGAGCTCGAAGGCAAACTTAAGACCAGCGAAGGCCTAGTCAATCAAATGAGCAGCACAATAAGTGAACTCTCGGAGAAGAATGACGATCAAATCTCGGAAATTACATTAACACGAAAGGAGAGCCAGGACGTACAATTTCAGAAGGCTGACTTGGACAACAGACTAGATGCCACGGAAGCCGCCGCCATGAAATTATCTGGAAATCTGACGGAAGCGATGTCCCACATTGACAGGCAGACATCCGATATTCACCGACTACAAGAACGTTTGGAGACTTCTGATCAAGAGGTGAAGGCTCTTCGAGCAACACTGGGTCATCGCGATATGCAAGTATCTGACTTACTTGAGAAATTAGAGTCCTTAGACAATGAAAATGCGCAAAACATTGCAAAGTTAACGGGAGCCTTAAACCAGTTGGATAAATTGGAGGAACATACCCGCGGTGTCAAATGCCAATTAGACCACAGTGAACGACAGAACGCCAAGCTTCGTTTCGTGTGCAATCGTCTACATGGTGAGATGGGTCAGGAGAGAGATCGGGCCAACGACCTGGAGGAGAGCTTCAAGCGACTGGATGAGTCCCGTAGTGATCTGATTCTCACTCACAAGGCGAGTTTCACTCAGGCCATGCACAGTCTCACCAGTCAACAAGACGAACTAGAGGCGACTCGCAAGCAACTTGGAGAGTCCGAGAGTCAGAGAGAGGTGACGACAACGCGATTGACTGAGACCGAAGAAGTGGCCAACCAACTCAAAGGGAAAGTAGTGGACCTAGTGGCAGTGGTGGAGAATTACTCCGTCGACATGACAACTTTGGAGCAGACACTGGCTCGACGAAGTGCTCAATTAGAGACGAGAGAGGGAGAGTTGTCTCGAGCAAAGGAGCACAATGAAGAGCTGAGAGAACGAGTGAATGCTTTGCAGGCGTACACAGATCAGTGTAACATGAGCATTCGTCATCTCAGAGGGCAGAGAGAGCAATTGGTGAGCCTCTTTCTTTTTTATACTTAAATTATATGGCATAAATTGGAATTTGTATGGCACAGTATTCTCACAGAAAGAGTGTGCATGTGATTGTTTCAGGCCAATCAAGTAAGTTGCAACATGACAGCACTGAAACACGTGGAAGAAGAAATGGAAATGCTCCGAATACGAATGGCAAAACAGACTGATATCCTCAAGAATCAGGTAAATCTACTTATTCTGGGATGTTTTATGTTCTTCAAACACTTTAACACTTACCTGTGATGTTTCTTTTGTGTGCCACTCTCGATGATGACACGAAAGGCCGCTGCACTGGATCAACGAAGTCAGAATTGCTGCGAGTTCCAGCAGGACGCAAATCGAAGTCGGGATTCCCTGAAGTCTCTCAATGATGAATACAACAGGGTAGGTATTGCTTCTCTTTCTTTGTTAAATGTTGTATTTTAAGAAGGCTTTAAAAGCAGTGATATCAAAGTAACAGCTATGCGCCAGTGAACAAGGTAATCAAGGTATACAAGCGATGTAGCTGAGTTAGGCCCAAAGGTCTACAAAACCTACATTTCTAATGGTCAGGAATGGAAGGAAACATGAAGGAAACATAATTGTAATTCATTTCAATAAGCGATCAAGAGAACTTTACTGTAACTGGCTTTTGGTTGAGTACGTAGTCAAAGATGCATTGAATAAATTTACTAAATTATTACTTCGCAGCTATGTTTAAATAGATGTAATTTTCCGATTAGAAGTGAAATTCTGTATATACATATACATCTAAAATTGTTTGGTGCCGTTTAAGAGCTCAGTACTTGATGTCTTAAACAGTTCCGACAGAGTTATTCGAGTCAAGAGCAATGCTTGATGGAGAGCGAACAAGCCCTCAGCATCGTGAAGGAGCGTCTAGCATCTTCCGAGAGAGTCTGGTCCGAGCGTCAGGACGACGCGGAGCATCATTTGCGTCACGCAGCAGATCGTCTTGAGCAGGCCAATACAGCGGTTAAACTTCTGGTAAGAGGCTTTGCACTGTCTTTCCAGCCTCGAATCATGGTCTCTTGTAAACCCTGATTCCGGAACTCTTTCAGACCGAAAAGCTCAAACAAAAGGAGACTTTGGTGAGTGATGTTAGTAAGCGCCTTACTGACACCACAGATGAGCTCACTACAACGGTAAGAAACTTCTCTGTCTGTCTTCTCACTTGTGATAGTTTAGTATTGGACAACATCCCATTATAATATATTTAGTGATCGTTAAAATTGAAATATTACAATGTTCGTCTTTAAACTAAACGTTTATAAATGAAGACAAACAGGCGTTTAGTTTTTGGTCGTGTGGTTTCATTGGTTAAAATATTTATTTTGAATTACGCGGCATTCACGTCAACACTATTAATCAATTGAATCACACGCATATAAAAAACGTAAGGCGTAACCAAAACTAGACGTCCGCAAATAGCGAACTCAACGCCTGTTCAACTTCATTTTTTAATGTTTTGTTTCAATAAGTTGAAATATACACCCACGATGACACAATATTATATGCCCAACTTAACTGTCAAACAGGTAACGTTTGCAGAAGAGGAGTCCATTTGGCAAATAATTACTTAATAAAGCTAATTATTATTCTTACTTTATTAAGACGCGTTTGGCAGATTCCTTCTGCCTCGTCAGTTATTAGGGTGAATTTAAACCAAGAAGAATAAACAGATGTATGGTATTCTTATAGAATAAGTCAGAAATTACAACATAATAAAAACTATTAAGCAGGAATATCAATAGAAATCACTTAATCGTGTTTACATTGTCTGACTATATTTGACAATAATTTCAAATGAATCTAAAGCGAAATTCTTACAGTGTATTGAGTGGCTATTAAGGTACATTTAATATTATCTATTCATGTTCTGTGAGTTGTAATAAAAAATAAGACCGTAAACTCTTTGGTGTTAAAATGAATTCAAAATTACAGATTCATCGCTTAAAACTTATTGAGACCTCCATTTGGTGTACCGTTTGTGCAGCTCCAGAAACGACAAAGGGGGTATTTTGTATATTTGTAATAATCTTCTTTATCAACAACTAGAAAGAACAACTGAAGCAGAAGGAAAAAATGGCCACTGACCTCGACCAGCGTCTCTCTGAAGCCACCAAAGACGTTACCACATTGGTCAGTACTTCGCGTCTTTTGTCTTGACAATAAGTTTTTTTTTTATTGCTGAAATTTATTTAGTTTTAAGTTTATAGCTTAGTGATGTAGAACGCTAATATTTACATTTATATGATTTATTTGTCAAGAATATTTTCAAAACAATTGTTTGTAAAAGACTTTGCAAGGCTTATCCATATATTTTGAACACCAAATATGTGTTCTCGTTTGTCCCCTCTAGAAGCAAACAGTGGAGGAAAGTGAAGAATCTCTGTTGAATAAGGATGCAATGATGGCCGAACTGAAACTCGCCCTTTCTGAAAGCACCAATAATTGTGTCGCTAAGGTATATATTCTCCCTCCTACACTATGTCCCCACCAGTTTTTCCGTGAAAGTTCGTGAAACTGTATCCCATTGCCTTGAAGTTTTAGAATGATCGCTAAACCCTGACTCATGTATATTAACAAATTTAACCAATGAAAAACTGTAAATTTGCTTGCTTTAAAGCTGTTTCTTTGCAAATAACTAGCTCAGGCATGGTATTACGGACGTTGTTGAAGCACCGAGTAACGCATGATATATTGAAATCTTGTGGCTGATAACACTCCACTTAAAGTCAAATAAATATGTATTTGTAAATCATTATTCAAAAAAGGTTACATTGTGTTGCTTTCGCTTATTTTTACAGGAAATGAAGAGAGATTTATTCAAAGTAATGGCAGAGAATCGAGACTTGCTTCTTCATGTGAAGAAATTCCGTGATCGAATTATCATCTTGGAATCTGTTGTTCGCAATTACGAGGTGATATTCGCAGCAACTTTAGAAATAACCAATATTTAGAGCCACTACTCGCAATCAGTAGTCTGTCTCATGAATTCACTTCTAAAAATTCTCCTTTCCGACTCATATTCATTTTCCAGTATCTCAAAGGGGAAGTAGAGCAAATGGCGGAGGACAAACATCGTCGAGAAATGGACCTGCTCAAATGTCAGGAAAGAATTGATTATCTAGACTCTGTTTTGGTCTCTAACAAGGTATTTTGGTCCTCTCCTCTCTCTTCTCTTCTCTTCTCTTCTCTTCTCTTCTCTTCTCTTCTCTTCTCTTCTCTTCTCTTCTCTTCTCTTCTCT
>JAYRBW010029693.1:0-12228 GCA_036023295.1 Invenusta paracnida
TCTCTCTCTCTCTCTCTCCCTCTCTCTCCCTCTCTCTCTCTCTCACTCCCTCTCTCTCTCTCTCTCTCTCTCCCACTCCCACTCTCTCTCTTTCTCTCCTGTTTTTTCTTTCCTATTTCATATAACTTAGCAGTTAAAGTTAGAAACTTCTAAACGTTTATGTAATAGGCCCCTGGTAATTATATTGGTTACAAGCAAAGACATTAAAATTATTATTATTATTAGGAATTATTATGAATTATTATAAATTACATAATGTGAATTATTATTATTATTTAAAGTCGTTGGCTATAAGCGACTAAAACATTTCAAGTCAGAAATACAACCAGATCCAAGCATATCTTATCAAGACATTATCGAGGTTACAGCCGTAACATTTTCCGGAGAATTTGACTGTAAAATTAGTTTTTTAGTGTCTAGCCGGATAACCGTGATATGGGGAGTTTCATGAGATCAAAAATCAATTATTCTATAGACGCAGCAATTCGAAAATGACTTTTTGCATGTTTGTCATGCTTTCGTGTTTTATCACTGACTTTCTATAAGAATGCAACAAACACAATTAGTAGAGGGTCTTACATTGTGTGACTGAAAGTGAATTTTGTTGCAGATATTACAAATATGGTAAACATAAAACTTAGTCTAGATAACAGAAATAATATTTCTTCAGCGTCTATTTCGAGCTAAATTGGATAAATTTGGTGCTAGCTGCAGCCTGTGTGATGCACGACATGACTTGCCACTTCAAACATGCGGACGCACAACAAATTATTCCAGAAGCAGCACAGCCGCCTGATGGCTTTGCGATAACAATAATATTGGGAATCGGATTCGCAACGCGTAATTGCAAAACTGTTTTCCGTAAAAAAAGAAATCACTTGTATAGCTATACAAATGTAGTGACTAAACCTGAACATAAAAATCATATCTATACATAAATTGTACAAATCATTTTGACATAACTACCTTTTTATTAAAATGTGTTATATAGGTATTATAACAGTAAAATATATTTCTATGTATAGATTTACACCTTAAAGGAATGACATTTATAAACACACGAATTGTAAATATACTCTTTTCAGAGTAAGTGTATGCGTGAGGGGGGGGGGATTAAATGCACTCTTTATTGAACTAATTTATTACTCCGCGAGAGTTAAAATTACTATTTGAAGATATTATCCCACTTACAAAAGAGTGCATCTACACCTTTGGATATAAATTTACTCCTCAGAAAGTATACATTTACTTTTTAATATCATTAAGTAGTAACTTAAACAAAATTTAACTAAATGAGCTAATGATAAATGATGACTTTTCGCATAAGAAATAACTAATTCCCAATAATACTTGTAGGCTAAATGTGACATATTATATACATTTAAATATGTTGTATCGACAAAAGCAAGTACAACAAACACGTATATAGAAATAGTGAAATATATAGAGCTAATTTATTATATAAATTATATCTATGTAAAATTTATACCCTATATAATTACGATATAATACTACAAGTATTTAATTATATTATTTTACACTTTATTTAACACTTTTAAAGTTAATTGAAGTTAAATTATACCAGTTTTCTCCTTATATTAGGTTGATAATAGTTATTAGGTTCTAACCGAAACGTCTTCCGAATATATATTTTTATTTTATCAATTGTGGGTTTTTATTTGTTAACATGTTAACATTATTTCTTTATGTAATAACACTGAGATTAGTGTTTTTACAAATAATACATAAAAGTATTGTATAAATCTTTTAAAGGTATATTTCATATAATTCACAGCTTCAAAACTGCATGTTTAAATTATAGCAACCTTGGTACCAACTTATTATAGAAACCTAAATGTAACACTAAATCTCGTACTTTCAATTGATTTATCCTGAATTTATTAAATTGTGTTATTATGAAACTTTAAACTGACATTTGGGGTGTCAGCGGTGAGGTAGAGTCTAGTTGTACTACCGGTAAAATGGCTGACTGTGCGAGTGGGTTTAAACCCCGGGTCGGTCCAAATTTTATTAATTTTAAATGAAATGTTTTAAATAAAGTATACACTGCTTTTAACAGTGTTTTGAGTACCTAATGTATTTATTAATTTTACATGATATTATATATAACATGATATTTTGACAAAATCAAAAAGGCTCGTTGAAGAACTATTTTGAAAAAGGTTTTTGACTTGTGGTCAAGATATTGTAGTCTGGAAATATTGTAAATTTTATACAAAAATGATTTGTGAATAAAAAATATCTATAAGCAAATTTATTAAATACCTAGTCTTTATAAAAATTGGTAAATGTTACTAGTTTTTAATCGGTTCAAATTGTTATTAAAAATTATAAATAATCGGTAACTTAGAGTAATATTTTTAAATTTGACAAAATCTACCAAATATTTATTAAATAGTTATTAACTTTTTCAAACTTTTTTATGGTTACCAAATATTTAGTAACATTTATCAACTTTCGATTTAACGGGAATATAGAATAAATAGTATTTACAATCTTCTGAATTTAAGCGAGAAAAGATGTTTAATCTCAAAAAAATAAATTGACTATTTTAAAGGTAAAATCTAATTTTCATGGAGTAAAACACAAAGATTAATTATAATCTTTGACTTATCAGGTTTTGTAATTTATAGAGTAGATTTACACTTTTATAGAAATGAGACACAAAAAGAGAAAATTTACTCTTTATGTACTTTTAAAAAGAATAAAATTACTCTTTCTCCAAACTTGAGAATTGCAAAGTGTAATATCAGACTTCACGGTATAAATGTTAACTGATTTTAGTATTTTAGGTGTAAACTTACTTATATTTATGTTAAAATACTCCTCTGGAGCATAGATTAAATCTTTCAAATTAACAGTGTATATTATTTTTCAAAGGTATATATATATATATGTTTGTGAAATTTATGTAATACAAATACGAAGTATAAAATGTTATACTGTTCTTGCATAAAGTATACATTTAATAAAACTGATACATGTATCAATTTTCCACCTAAAAGTTAATTAGCAGCACCTAAACTAGACGAACCTTTAAGTTTGTATAACCTAACAAAACTATAAACCTTTTTGAAGTTTGCCACAGACAACTTAAAATTTCGTACATTTAACTAATAAAGTATTTTTGTTTTTATGTAGTAAATTAGTTCACAGTCAGCCAAAATTGTAATAATCAAAAGTATTAAACAACCTACTTACAATTAAAAATATGCGTTCTGTAGTTAGTAATTATAATAAATGTTTCAAAAGTGGTTACTCATACTCTTTGATATCAAATTTTGTATTTATGATAAGACTATATAATTAAAGTTGAGTCGGCAACATAGACATCAGAATTGTTATGGTTAGTGTAGACAGTAAACCTGATGCAATTGGGCTATTGTTCTATTGTGCTATTGTGCTATTGGGCTATTGTTCTATTGTGCTATTGTGCTATTGTGCTATTGTGTTATTGGGCTATTGGGCTATTGTGCTATTGTGTTATTGGGCTATTGGGCTATTGTGCTATTGTGCTATTGTGATATCTTGCATATTGTATTAATGCAATGTACGCATATTTATTAATAAAAGGTAATTTATTTTATCATCGAAATAATTGTATCTCATACATCTGTAGATCTTGATCGTACGCGTTATCGAATTACACAGTAGCTAAGCTAATGACAAGTACCTAGTAATAGTAAATCTATATTAATGTCCCGATTACAAAAATCGTAGCGCACCTGTGAATATACCAAGTCTATGATATCATATACCATAAGGTTGATTTTTAAATAGCTGAAATATATTTATATATGATCATAATATATCAAATATAGTATAATATGTATACCTACTGTCTTAAATCTTGACTTGAGAATATTTTGATACTGATAGATTGGTGAATTAATTATCATACATACATTACCATTAAAAGAATTGAAATGTTATATTATGTATAAAACAATAATTAAAATATGCAGTGGGTAAAGTAACTTACATGTACCAAGCTTTGTCTAGAGTTTGTATTAATCTATTTATACAATTTATCCAGCATTTTTTTAACTATTTTACCGGCTTTTTGACCCCTCTGATCGAAACCAAAACTATAAACACAAATATTTGTCAGAATTTCAATCTTTAAACGATATATAGGTACCCGATATCTATGGTCAGCAAAAAGAAATTATATAAGAAGAATACACGTTATAATGCGTTAAATAGATACTTAGTATTCAGTTAATAACGCCATGAAACAAAATCTATATTAGCGGACTGATACTCTCGCGGTGCGGAAAACGTTAGTCTTGTTATTTAGTTATCATTCTCGTTGTGTTATTGCTCTCGATTTCAGATTTATGATTGCATTTACACTTTTATATGTATACTATTACCATTTGCCGGGCTGCCATACAGAATAAATCCGTGCAACATTAGATAAATTAGAAGTATAGAAAGCGCCAGAGGATGCATCTAAAGGATGTTGGACATGTCGAGGCGTCTAACACTCTGTGTAAATGTATAACACTTCAAAAAATTTGTAGTAAAATATAATACATTTTTTGCAGCCTTTCTTTACTTCTATACCGCATAATATATAGAATTAGAATAGATATAAATTCGACTTCCTAAGACGCAGATTTTCTTGTGTGTGTATGCAGAGATGGAAGAGAGAGGGGGCGTTATTGATACAAGATAATCGGCGACGCTGCACTTTAGATCTTTACCTTGTATGCTCAACACATGACGGGCACGGGCATATTAATCTCTCACCTACTTGAGTTTTATATATTATGTGTGTCTGTTACATTTCTTGTTCTTCATGATATCATGAGAAATAGTTGGTCTCTCTCTGTGTCTAATAGACACAGAGAGAGACCAACTATGTATGTATAGCTACAGGTATTTATTGAAAATGTTTTGGAGTTAAACATGTAAAAAAGCTGGTGCATATTGTTTACTTTACATGTATTATTGTGCTTACATGCAGTAGACGACATAGGGTTCTTAGAAATGAACTTCCAAAATAATTGTTTTAAACAAATTTCGCTGGACTTTTTAAATATAGGTATGCACAACTTATTTATTATATGTTGCAGTTATTTTTACGATTGATTATTATTGAAATATTAATCTATGCACAAAAAAATCTTATTAAGAACAAATAGCACCATGAATTTTTAGCGCCATTAATCCAACAGTGAATTTTGTTATTTGGCGTAATAAAATACCTTAACAGTCATTACATAATAATATCAGGAGAGCTATAGATCATTATCTGATTTCAAAATTCATTTAACAAACGATATTAATTTTAAACATAAAAAGCGATGATATTCTGATATTGAAATATCTCTTATATATATTTATCTGATAGGTATTAAAAAATGCCTTGAAACAATCATAAAACAATATCTATTTAACGATCAATCTGAATGATTTTGATGACTCTAAAAACCTTTTTATCGATTTTGTTACTTTTAGATTGTTTTTCATATTTATTCGTGTGTAATTTTCTTCCCTTGTGCTTAGATTAACCGATTGTTGTCCAATATTGTTAAATTGATACATTTTTATTCGGGTTGTTTGTTACATAAGGTGTTGTGTCCCTGGAGAAATTGGTTTCATGAGCAATAGTTTGTGGATACATTTCAGAATATTTAAGAAAATTTAAGAAAGTTTAAATTTCAGATATGAAATTCTCATTAAGAAATACAACTTTTTATTTTATTTAAATTTATTCAAATCTGTTGATTGCTTTAACCAAAACAAAATAGGCATTAAAAATATTTGTTGAGTAAATTTAAAAACTAATTAATTAGTAAATTATTTGTTAAATCAATAAAACAATATTTAATAATTGACAATAAAAGAATACTACAATATAACATTCCCTTTCGATATACATATTATGGAGGTGCCTATTTATTTGATTGACATATAGTTAAGAGAGATTTTTATATATGTAGTGTTTCTTTTCATGCCAATTTTTGCGTTGGACTTAGAATATACCCACAAGCGCCAAACACGTCAATTGACGATTTCTATTTTGAACCATTTTTTGTGTAATAACAATTATAATACTACCTAAAACGATTTTATATTCTCGAGATTATTATATATTTAATGATACATTTACAGTCATAAAAGTATAGTGATGTACTCAAAATAAGATGATAACTTAACAATTGAAAAATAATTATAAATACGTTATATATGCTATTGCTAACAACCTGATGCCCTTCTACTTTTCCTTCAATGTCACTTGCGCAATCAAAGCCAACTGTGAGAAAAATCGTACATAAACCGGTTAACGGTAAGTGTCAAGCAGTTATGTGTGCAAGCTTCCGCGTTGAATAACTATTTTCACAACTTTATAACATTTTTGACATTCTTTGATTTTGTTTGCCACGTTGAATAACTATTTTCACACAACTTTATAACATTTTACACATTCTTTGATTTTGTTTTTGATTATGCGATGCCTGCAAAATAAAAGCTTATACATATTTATATGTATGTATGTTGCATATTTATTTTTTTATCGTACTTTAGAAGTGCTTTTTACAATAACAGGGGTAATCATGGTTTTCATTGTTGCAATAACACTTTGAAAAAATATAGAAAACATAATTTATATATAAATGTTTTAATCGGCGTAATAATAAACCATAATTATATTAAAGTACGTAATAGACATTTATAATATAGTACAATAAATTAAACTAATAATTTAATTTACATTTTCTAAAATCGCCAATTAAAGCGTTTGGCGCTTATAGGTATATTTACCAATAACAAATTTTTAAGATGGGATATCATCAATTTTTTTCCTGCGAAATATGTACCTGTACAAATGAGGAAATGTCATAAAAGGAACAGATATAAAAATCGATTTAAAAAAGTTACAATCATTAAAAAAATAAAAAATTGTCAATTGACGTTTTTGGCGCTTCTAGTGTTAAATATTGTTTTAATTATTTAACAAATAATTTACTAATTAATTAGTTTTTTAATTTGCTCAAAACATTTTTTTAATGTGTAATTGGTATTTTTTAAACACATTTATAAATTATAATACAATTAATTTCTCAAAGGGTTAAGTAATTTCCAAGTGGGTTGGACTCCTGCCTTCAAACCCGAAAGTTGCAAGTTCGAACCCCGGTGCATACCTACTCCTGGCTTTAAAAGACTGATTTGTAATGAATAACATTGATCTAATTATCGATTGATTAGGTTAAGACTACGGCGACTATTTAATAAAGATTTATATCTATATTTGTTTCGGCAAGGCAATATGTAATTTTCCTATATTATCAGTAAAACATATTTACATATGGATAAATTCCACTTATGAATTTAAATTTGATACATTTTATTTATATTTCTTTACATAAATATATACTAATAAACTTTAATATTCATTGACAATTTAGCACAAAATAAATATAATATAGTAAAATCTGTTTGATATTCACATATATTGATAAACATATTTCATTACAATGTGGATGGGGATAAAAATTCTATATCATAAAACAATAATAAGCAATTTTTCAAGTTTATTTTTTAACAATTTTACTGAATATTTATTCACTTTTAATGTTTTGATAATTATTCTACAGTCTATAATAGAAATTTGCACAAACCCTTTTTAGATAAATTGCTTTCATATTATATTGAAAAGTATATCGATTATATATATATTCAAAATTATACGACTGTCTACTCTAAGCAGCTATTTTAGAAACATTTGTTTTCAATAAAAGAAATATATCTACGTATAGCTACTAAGTATCATTAATAATTCAGATTGCAATTTGCTCAAATGAACACAATAATTATATTATCTGAATAACGCTATTATGTTACTGCAACGTAGTCTACAAATTAAGATAATTCCATAAATAAACAATGATTGGTTTCGTGTCAGTTAGGTCAGGCAGTGTTAATTTGACATTTATGTTGTGTTTTAGATTATATAGTTTTAGTTTATTTGAAATCCCTATAATACGTTTATTCAAACTATAACATAGTTTAATATATTTGCATAGAGATATTATATTATTATTATTATTATACATATATATGTATTGTAAATATTTTATAAAATAATTCTATTATTGGGTTCTGTATGTAATATGCATATATACAATTAGTAAAAGTTTAAAAATATTCTTTTGGATTTAAGAATCATTAATAAAACAAAAAATATGACTCGTCTGTATAAGTGCTGCTAAAACTATTTAATAGAAATTTTAACGAGAAACAATTCTTTCAAACATATTTACAGGATACAAATTTATACCCATCAATACTATCATTTGTTATTCAATACTTATTTGATTTCAAATTATTTGTAGCATCAATCAAACTAATAACAATTATTTGTTATTGAAGATATGGATTATTAAACCCCAAAAGAGTTCCCCTTAAATGGAAAGTAAAACGTCCTTTTATGTTGTTTGTAAGTTGTATGTATAAGTTGTATTGAAAGTTTAAACAATTTTATATATTTATTAATAACCGAATGATTGGAGATAGCATAAAAATAGGGAATAAAATCATTCAACATTAATTTGACTAGAATTAAGATTTACAAAATTCAATGTAAAAATAATTGATAAACTTTAAGAAGTAATTATTTGATGAATCAGAATAAGTATTTGTTTAAATGGTTTGTTAAATAAAGATGTATTTATCTATTTATACACATCATTTAATTAAAACTGTTATACAGAAAAGATACAACTAAATACTTTTATATAAATGATAAATTATACTTATTAAGAATCATGTTTTTAAGAAATGTTATTTTAAGCTCGAAGAAAACATTGATTGGATGTAACCAAGTGACTTTTGTGACTTTTGTGACATGCATATATCACGGTTTCTATATATACCTACTCTACACTTAACTGTATATAGCAACAGTGTGCATGATCATATTTCAATAACGAATATGAACCCTATTATTCCATATACATTGATTGGACAACATTCTATACTGATGTTTTTATTCAAGTTCTCATTACAACTAAAGAGAATATATTGAAAAATTCATATCTTATACAACAGGGATATTCTTATTAAGTATCTAAAATCGATACATTTTGTATAATCAAAATTTGTTCATATTTAATAATAAAGATATATGCATATATGTAGTTTATCATACAGAATATGGGAGTTTTAAAACACACACATATACAATAATTGTGCAAACAAACTTAAAGTGATACACGAAGTTGCTTCGTACATTTTAGGAAGTTACATATATACGTGTCATCGAATTCAAAGCGTCATTACAAATACAAAAATAAGACCAATGACTCAATAATTCCAAAATTTGCCCAACTGAGTCTGCAGTTCAGTTATTATGATGAGAAGTGAAGATTTGCCTCCGTATTTAATCGTGCTTTTGTCATAGTAACAGCTAGTGGTATCCCAAATAATACTAGACTGTCATTTGACCTATAAATAGAACTGCATGATTGACGCATGTACATATATTACTATTGTACTTATCCATGAAAAACTCGACATATATCCCTAGACATTCCCATGGACATACCTTAAACTGACAATCTTCAAATTATAAAAAAATTAACAAATGTTTAGCTATAGCAACACTATATATACACAAAAAAGTTATAAAATAAGCACCACCTTGAAGTGTAGGTATATTAACAAAAAAAGTGATGCATTTTATTCAACACTGAAAATAAATTGCTAACAGTTTTTATTTTTTCCTTTACATGCATATGTGATAATAATTTTTAAAGAATACCTAAATGTTAGACATGATACTGTATTTCTTATATGCTTATAGTAACCTATAATTTTGGGCGAAATTCGTAACTCTTTTATAAACCATTATACTTTAAATATTTGATAATACTATGTATGTATATACCATAGAGTAATGATTATACGTAATGATGTATAATTACTGTATTAATTACTCTACCATAGATATTTGATTTACTTTATATTGTATATATATATTTCCATTGTATATATTGATTTTGTAAACTAGCAAAAGCAACGAAGCATTTTTGCTTTCAAATATCGTAATATAGAAATGATATCAAAGCCAATGAAAATGACATAAAAGTTATAATAAACAATATATTAACTTATACTTTTGCACATAGTTAAAACACGTTTTTGAATATGCATGGTACTCATAAAAAACGTGGAAACAATTAAATAAATTTATACATTTATTTATGAAAATTAATCTACAGATTCTATACATCAAAGAAATACCTACAAGACTTATTTTAAAAAAGTACTTTAAATATAGAAAGAAAGGTAACATATAGAAGTTTATTTGATTAATAACCATAATCAATAAATATATATTATGCAGTCAATAAATAAACATTAACATGCAAAACGTTTACGGTGAACTGTCAATTAATATAAAACATTTTCGGCAAACCGTCAGTTAAAAACATTCTTTTTAGTATAAATTATTAACGATCAAATAAATTATTTAATTATAACCATGAATGGGGTTCTCAATAAAAAATAATTTTTGTCGATTTAATAGAATTAGGGGAATGAAATATTATTTGTGTAATTACGCATAGTAAAAAGTTAGCAAAAATATTTTTTAAAACTTTAAAGTCATTAAACGCTATTCTGTACATCGCATGTATACTCGTACATTAAATTATATATCCTTAAATTATTAATGTTAAATTATGTTTGCATTCCAACTATGAATAATAACATTCAAGGTTAATATTTTCCAGTTGTTTTCATTTAAAAGTGAAATGTACTATCAGTTAATATAATATAATATATAGTTATATTTCCTGTTATATATTTGTATGTTACATTGCTACAAAAGTTTCTACCGAAAGCAAATTTTCCAATTTCAACTTTTTGAAAAACGAATTGTTCAACGAAAATCACAAGATAAACCGACATGTCATATTTGATGTACCTAATTGCATGCTAAATTTTAATTACACATATTTGATCCTTTTGTTTCTAAATGTGCCGTTCACTAATATTTTGTATCCATATTTGATTGTCATATTTCGCATAAAAAATGTATTCGGTATTCCTCTACATTTGATTGGAACATTATATTATAAAACAACAGAATCATTTGAACATATATGTCCAAGAAAAAATTTATTCACAAATTTAAATAAATTTAAATAAAATATTCACAAAATAAATATACCTAATTTGTATTTTCTAAAATATAATTTACAATTTTGATAAAAACATCAAATAAAAAATATTGTAAAGCACATGATTTCGAAGGAAATTCCAATTATAGATCAATTTCGGAATTTTTTTTCTAATTACCACTTAGCGTTATAAGGAAAACAAATAAAAAAATTTTTTTTTTTTTTAATTCATTTTATAATAACTTGCATTGTCATAAATTATAGGATATATAAAGATCACACAATAAACAATGAGAAAACCTTTTATGACTAAGTCTCATCCAGTTGTAATGTTTCTATTTCCAGTAAAATATCCAATCATTGTGGATATTTAAAGATACAGAGGTAATTTCATCATAAGCCTCATTCCAACCTTGTCCCTATAAAAATAAATTCAATCATTGTGGATATTTAAAGATACATATACGTATTTCATCATAAGCCTCATTTATACCGAGTTATCAAAAAAGACACAATGAGTAATTTTTAATTATCTAGTTAGTTAAAGCGCATATCTGTTGTACCTTAATCTTCTTCTAAACGAAATGACAAAAAACCAATCACACAACTGGAAAGGTGTACGTCAGGAGCTTTTGATTGGTAGGAGCGTCGATATAAAAGACAACTTCGCTCTGCAGAGGAGAACCGCAAGTTTGAATAAGAAGTAGTAAGGAACAATGACTGTGGAAGAGAACTGTGCTATCGTTCATCTAAATGACCATGTCACCAACTGGGCATGGAAAATGTGGGACGTTACCAAGTCAAATGATGAGAAAAAGCTGAAGCGTGAGCAGCTCTCCTTCGACATTGTCTGGGACCGGATAGAGTTTGACCACGCCAAGACTGAGTACGATCGAGACAATTTAAGCGATCGACCACGAAGCGCCGTCCTCTTCAGTACAACTTTCGAGAACAAAACGGACAAGGAGCAGGAGTACAGTCTTCACGCAGAGCGGACCACTCGTTCTGTGTGCGAGTTGGAGGTCTCTCGGGGCTACACCTACGGCATCGAGACCGAGCTCAAGTTGAGCGT
>JAYRBW010029704.1:0-12227 GCA_036023295.1 Invenusta paracnida
AGAAATAGGAGGGTCTACGATAGGCTCAGAGTTGTTCCCGATTAGGGGTGCTGAGATAAAAATTTGATCAAGGGCTGAGTTCCCTCTGGTGACGGTTGTTATGCAGGGAATAGGTTAAAGTTTGTGCAAATGGTGATAGTGTTGAACTTATTGAAGTCGCCTAAAAGGATTAATTCGAAGTTGGGGTTATTCTGCAAACATTGGTCGAAGAATTGGGTGATGTGTTCGTTGATTGAGTCTGAAGTTACGGCGTTGATACCTGGAGGAATGTAAATGGCGCTAAGGATGACGTGGCTTGCGGGATAGTTAAGGTTACAAGTTCAAAGGGCAAATGGTGATTCTCACAGTCGATTGGATACATTGAATATTGGATCTCAGCCAAATTTTCACTCCTCCACCGGTTTTATAAGAGCGGTCTTTCCTGTAAAGGGTGTACTGAGGAATGTTAAAGTGATCAGATAGGTTGTTGGGGCCTAGCCAGGTTTCGGTAATGCAAATACAGTCGGGTGAAATGTAGTTGGTTGTTGAACAAAGGTCTTAGAATTTGTTTCTGATTGAGCGAATATTATTTAGAAAAATAGATCTTGAATAAATGTGAATTTTAAAAATATTTTTTACAATGGTTTGTTTAGGATTTATTAGCACAAAAAAAAGCATGATAACCCGGACATAAATTCACGAAATTTGAGAAATTCCCTACATAGTCAAATTGATTTTGTCAATAATAAAAACAAAACATTAACGTGCTTTTTTAAGAAGTTTTGAATTTCATACTTGAATTGACATATTTTGTTAGTAAAGGCACGTAGAAAATATAAGCTCATGAAACTTTCCATTCACATTTCCGCTCTGAAAAATTAAGGTTCGATATATCGATGCAACCGTCATCTAAACCTAATGTTGGTTGTTAGCTCATGCGAGCAATTTACTCAAGTGCAAATCAATGGACATTTTTAAAAGCTACTATTTAAAAACTTTTGAATATTTTGAAATAATTCAACTTTTATCGTGTAGCGCAGCTAAAATGTTATACTCATAGCTATTATAGAACTTGAGATATTAAGTGTCCAAAATTGTTCTTCTCCTTTTTATTATTATTCCTCTTAATCTTCTTATTCTTCTTTTTCTTCTTCGTCTTCTTCTTCAGACCCAATTACACTCCCTGAACTTTAATAGAATTTTAAGAATATATTGAAAATGTTGCAAATATGATAAAAACTGTATTTTCTTTAAGCAACCGTTACTAAAGACCTGCATTTTTCATAGCAACCACTGTTTTACAGCTTAAAAAAACAATATAGCGCTATTGTAAATTAATTAGCATGACATTTTTTCTGTTGAATTTTGAAAATGCAAAGCCATTTATTTAAAATTAGATTACAAAAATATTTCAACTCTGAAAATTGTAATTATATTCATACAATAACTCACATAATATCACAACAATTACTTCAAATATAATAAATCAAATTTCAATTATGTAAGCATTTTAATGTATAAAACTAGTACAAATATGTGAAACTATCCTTTTTACTTTTCTTTAATTCACTCTAATTTTTACCATTATATAATATATAATATTATTTTTATGCATGTTTCAACATTATATGAAAATTGAATGCGATATTCATGATATAGGATACGTGGAAGGATGGCAATTGGGAGATGTCACGCCAGCCTTCAGATTTCACACGTTCAACGGTTAGCCTCTTTACATGGTTATCAAAAGAATACTGAGAAACATACTTAGAATTATTACATAAAGTAAATATCTACATAACGCATATATTTTTGGTTTTAGTATATTTGTAGACGAGTTACATTTAATCAAATGGACAGGTTCTATTGGTAGATAAATAGATTTTCATCTACAAAGAAACTGTTCATATGACGGTGAACTGTGGCAATCCAGCAGTCAATATTCTGAAAAGATTAATACAACATGTATAGACTTTGAAAGAGTATATTCTTTGCAATAAATACCTAAGGCAATATTTAATAATTGCAGTTGGCTAACGATGAAAAAGAAATATGTATATAAAGTTTCATATATAATTATAAATAACTATGACAAATGATATTTCAAAAGTATAAAAAACTAAATATCGGGTATAATGTATAATGTATACCTCAGGGACGGGCCGTAGCCTATTCAAAATGTCAACGTTTATCGCATCATATATTTTAATGTATGGACTATATACATTGTTTTAAAATAATATGTAACAGGAGAAATTTTATAAAAGTATTTAGTATTTGAATTTGGCTAGCCCACCTCTGTACCTACTTTATGCACTTCATAAATACAGTACCAACTAAATATTTTTAAACAAAAACTACAAAATATCGTTGTAAATGTTATCCAATTTACACACAATCTCACTAAAAAGTTTATCTTATAAATCAATATGCAATATGAAAGTAAGGTAGTTCTGTTCAATCTTGTTTTTCCTAATTTTGATTCATCAACAAACCACATGCAAATAAAAGGTAATATCTACTTTAGCACACATTAAATAAATAAACATTCGCCAATAAAACTTTAAATTAAAATTAAATCAAGTATAGCTGATACAAGTAAATTAAACTAATTATTTTGTTGTTGTAAGGTTTGACAGTTATAAATCCGGTGTTCTATGTTATAGGTTCTCGAATTGAACATTTATTTCTCAGTACTAAATTAAGCTCAACGTCTGTACATATTTGTACTGAAAACAATCCAACCTCACCGTTTTAGAGATTTAAAGTGTAAAGAGTACTTTCAGATAGCAACTTTTGGAGACAGCTTGGCGTCATCTTAGAGAGTTAGAGGCTTTAATTTCGAAAGGTCAGCTGTTGAGTCTGAAAATGTTCTCCTGACATTAATAAAACTAATAACACCACCACACATTTATTTAATGTTTCTAGAATGTTATTTAAAGTTTATAAAAACATTGGAACAAAAGTAGGGAAATCGTAGAATAAAGTACACCTCATTATAGAAAAATGGTTATTTTTATAAATTGCTTTATATCTATCTACAGTTTAACATTAAATTTTAAATAATAATTGTATCCATTACTAATTAGGCGCTTTAAACATTATGAATTTGATACATTTCGTTTATATAGATTTAATATATACATATGATATTCATCAATATATGTATACTTTGCAAGCTATAGATATTAGCTACAACAAACATCTATTAACCCCTTGACTGCTATTGAATTATTCGTACATTTCTAAATAAAATAATCTATGCATGTATGCTAAGAATAAAAAATAAATAACACAGAATACATTAAAAAGTGATTTTGCTTCAACAATATTTATTACGTAGATTATTATAGTGATTCTTTTCTGTCATAAGACACCCTTTGGTGGTATATAACAATGTAATGCATCCATTAATTGTGTAATGCATCCATTAAAAAACAACCCACCTTGTAAAATGTATTAACCAAAATATAAATAAAACAAACATAGTACATATAATGGTATAAAGATTTGGATAATTTTATGACATTTGTATTCACTTAATTTACTTAGTAAAACTACATCCACAATATATTCTTGTTTAATACTATTTAATTACAAAGTAATAATAGACAGCTTCAACTCTTAATGATTTAATATACATCACGTTGTATATTTATGTCAATAAAAAATCATTTTATTTTAATAAATTTGATGTAAATGAGTATTGAAAAGGTTGTATTAAAGTAGTAAGTTCTCTGTAATAAATAATGTATTGCCTGTGTATCTAAAACTATTTTATTACATAAATGGTGTAATTACTGTGAATCTTCGAAACATTATTTTGAAAAAACCTTTTACGTTAGGGTTAGGGTTATAAGATTAGATTTAGGGTATTGGAGCTCTGAATATAATTACTACTCTTTATGCCTTTAATGTTTAAATTATATAATATGTATACTTAATATGCTAATCTGTAGTATATCTAATGAAATAGAATGACTATTTTATGTAACAATCCAACAAAAATGTATTAATCAATCGTTATTTTGAAATATAATTTAATTGAATAATTATATAACTATTCAATAATTGTTTATGTTTGTTATGTTATTAATTTGAAATAATCCATAAAAATGTAACTTATGATAACATATGATAACTTATCTACATTGAATACATTATAGGTAATGTTCGTAATATATTTTGATATGTTATGCTTTAATATACACATTACGTATTTAATAAAGATAAGTTTATAAGCGCTGAAATCATAAAAAGTTTGAATTTAACTGTAAACTTCATTCCTAATGCTAAAAATTAAAATTATAATAATTAAATTTAGCATAAAAATGCTAAAATCATTGAAATATTGTGATAGAAAGAAAGATAAAAACTAACATCTCGTCAATTATTTCGTGCTTCTTTATTAAATTTACGTAAGTACTACTTTTGTACTCGTAGTTATAAGTTAAAGTAACATATTTTAAATGAAATAATAATAGGTATGACTTCAATTAACGGCTAATAATTCCACAGCAATATCTCTATCTGCAAAGAATTCTGAAAGACGTGAGTATTGATAAGAAATTTGAACAGTATCTATTGTCATCAAAATTATATATATATACTTAAGAAGTTCTTACAGAACGCAGTAAGCTCAAAAATTATTTCAACTTAAATAGTACAGGGTGAGTCTAAAATGGAAGTTGCTATAAATGCATTTCCTAATTTGTGTCACGATGTTTGTCATTAAATTTTGCATTAAATTAAAAGTATGGAAAACATCTTGTAAACGATAAATTTGTAAATCTTCTCTAAAACAAAACTTACTGCTAATAACTGATAGAATAAAATATAGGATATTTACAATCTATTAAAATACATTTATAACAAATTTGAAGACTAATTGATATAATTAATTTTCCTAATCTCCCCCGTTTGTTTGGTAATTACAACATAATATATTCGAAATATATACCCTGCTCCTTATATAAAATGCATATATTTATATAATATTGTATTTTGGTTAATATAAACTTGTATCTCATTAATGTTATATGTGCTTTAATATTACGTATGCATATATTACATATTTATATAAAAGTTATAATTAATTATAAGTAATTTGGATAGAAATTGGCATGGTTCACATCAGCTTCTGCAACGGTTCCCTCAATTCTATTAAACATTCAATCTGAAGAAAAATTTTAATATAGTTATAAATTTTCAAATTTTTTTTTTTCGAAATTAATTAGGAAAGTATTGTAATAAATACATGAATCAAACTATTACTTTATAGTATAAGAAAAAAATTCAGCGAAAATATATATAGGCCGATTTATATATAGGTACCTATACATATTATCTACTATTTTAGATTTATAGATATTTTTATGCAATTAATTAATGTATCTTTGTATTACAAAACTCTTGATAAGATACAACTAAGACACGAAACTAATGTTTAGGTTTTCATGCAGTTTAGTAATTAAAAATGGTTAAACAATCAATTTATAACATTCTTTTCAAATTTCACAAGACAATTTATTGAGATTTTTTAATAAATTAATAATCTGTTTTTATGATTACATCGGAAACATGATAATTTGAAACTTTTCTTGATACATATTAAGGTAATTGTAAGATATTTCTTGATATAAAGTTATGTTTCTAAGGAGTCTCAATTGGTTAGAGTAAATAAATGTCATCACATCTAATTTTATTTTATACCTCAAAAAGATAATGGTACCTATATTTTAAAATTATTTAAATTAAATTCAAATTTAAAGTTGAAACACAAAATAGTAAATTAGTAATTAAATATCATATTTATAGATGTAAATATTTAAATATAAGTAACATATACGAAATATATACAAAATACATAGGTATATGGCATATTTTTAGAATATGAATATAAATCGTGCGGCTTTATAGTTATACTTCATTTTATTACTGATATAATTAGCACTTTATTTTTATAAACTATTCATTTGAACTTTATTCCAGATTAGAACACATAAAAAAAAGTGGCAGGTTGATTCGGAAATAATCCTGGAAGACATTATGTTTAATGCTTTTATATTATCTTCAAAAATAGAATATTGTTTCTGCTAATGAAGCTAAATAATAGTATATGCATAGGAATATATATTTTATAATCTACACAATATAATTAGACCTCAAAATAATTGTTCAATACAAAAATATATATAAATAATTTTTCTTTGATATATATGTACCCTAAAAAACTATACGCGAAAGTATAGTTTAATATATTAAGCTGTATTTTCTGTCTAAATAAATGTATCGAAATTATTTTTTCGAATTTGATAACATCGTTTACATCCACTATGCACAATATACAATAGTATATATTTCTTAGTATTCGGTCTATTTAATGTAGAAAATTTTCTAAAATAAAAATGTAAAGCTTTTCAGAAATATATATATGTACATCATATGTTAAAATTCACAATGTTGCATTATACAAACGAATTCTCTATTAAGAAATAAAGTATATATAATGTAAAATATGTTATTTAAAAATTATGTATATTCAATTTCTTTAAATTGACATTAATAATCATGTTACTTATAATTCTCTATTTTTTATGTTATAACTGATTTATGAATACATTTCCTCTCTGTTTCAAAGCAAAAGAATATTCTTAAAATAATTTGTAAATATTAAAGAGTCATGATAGGTGTGAGATTTTTTTATTTCTAA
The DNA here is from genome assembly GCA_036023295.1 of Invenusta paracnida. NCBI lineage: Eukaryota > Metazoa > Platyhelminthes > Proseriata > Coelogynoporidae > Invenusta > Invenusta paracnida. The sequence continues at coordinate 6,692 of JAYRBW010029704.1, forward strand.
ATGAACTAAGTGGCGCTTTATTACAATTAATAATGAAATGGTAATGCTCGATAAAACGAAGTAAATTAAAGATTTAACTAGTATGGATACACTCGTTTTTGGAATATGTGTTTCACTGCTGAATAGTATGCACAATTTTTGTACCCTTGTTATAAGTAAAGCGTAATTTATGAATAAGAATATATATAATCTTTTCGTCGTACAATTTGCTGTATACAATATATATAGTAATGTGTCTACCAATGCAGCCTCTGCGTTTTTAATCATTTAAATTTTTTGCCATGCATTGACTTTATATATTGTCTTCACAAAAAAGGAGTCCGAATATAAAAATATAAAGCTATCAAGAACATAAATGTGTAACAAACAATACGTTATAAAAACAATTAATTGAATTTTAGATCTATAACCATAGCTTTATTAAATAATATAAGTAATGGTAAACAGCTTACAGAATATTAACATCAATATATATTAAAGAATATTGAATATTTATAAATTATTTATTAGAATGCTAAAAATATTTTGCTTTGTTTATGTTTTCAATTATCTGTTAATAAAGAGAAACGAATTTAATAAAACTTAATAAATTGGTTCAAAAATACATACATCTACTTGTACATATGTAGGTATACTATTGTATAACTTAGAAAAGCTTATTGTTGATGTTTATAAATGTCAATGAACAATGATTAACTATTTATTTAAAATAAGTTGTTCATATTAGTTGGCAGATTATACCGCCAGCCTAATTGTACAATCCCATATATTCAACACATTTCTACTCTGAAACATCTATCTAATTACTTTGATGTGTTTTTATCCATTTAAATTTAATTTATATATATCATTATTATAGTTAATTTACAAAATATTTCAATACTTTGTCCATTTAAGAGACTTAAATAAATTATCTCTGATTTATTAGAATTTTAATTCGTATATTGAGTTCCCTGCAATTCTATAATATAAATATACATATATTATGAAGAAAAAATTGTTTCCTTTCACTACAGGGGAGAAAAATATTAGAGAAAAATGTACATTTATAAACGTTTATTTAAGTCTATATTAAAATGTTCAATGTTTATTTTCTAATTCATATATACATAGGTACATATGTACATGATAATCTAATGAGTATTTAAGTGTCCAAAAACAAGTTTGTGGAAAATCCAGAAAGACACTCCAGAATACCTGCAATGAAAACATTGTTAGAACTTTTTTTGCTAACCTTTTCCACTAAATATGTGCACTTAGATTCAAATAGATCTTAAGATGTATACACAGGAACTATTCTTTTCATATTGTTAAATTAAGTCAGTACAAGAATTTGTATTCTTAGTTTGTCATCAACCAAATTTGAAAAATAGTAAGTAATATTATATTTCTGAAATGTAAAATCATATTAAAATCTTGGTACTCCATCAACAATTTCAAGAACCTATTGAATAATTTTACAGCGTATTGCAATTTTTAATTCACTATTTGATTAATAATTCAAGTTTACGGAATAGCCATTCGTCGGATAGAACACTGTGAAGACACTGAAATGTCTGCAGAACTAAACGTTATAAACAATAATACGTCATTAGCGTCACCCCAGATCATTCGAATAAAAGAGGATCATTTTTGTTTTCAATTTTATGACCAAATAAGAACCGAATTTCTTTTTCTAATAACTAATATAAGATTTGACAAGAACATTTTTTATTGAAGTGAACATTAATTTCATTAATACCACTTTGTACATACAAATAATTATATTGCAAGTTTAAAGCAAAAATAGTAAATGACATATAAATATGTCTATTCTGTACATAAAATTACTTTGTAGTTATAGGTACATACATTAAATAATTCTAGTAGATCCGTCTTACAAATTCATACATAAAATTATATTGTAGTGGGTACACAAATTAATTAATTCTACTAGATCATTCTTATAAATTCATACATAAAATTACATTGTAGTGGGTACACAAATTGATTAATTCTACTAGATCATTCTTACAAATTCATACATATAATTACGTTATATTTTCTTTGAAATAACAAAAATTTGTAAAATTTTAATATCTATATAATAATACTTGCTAGTAATTAGTAACTTAACATTTAAGTAACAATCTCCAAGTAGTATTATACTGAAAATAATGGCATATAAAAATGTACCGCAAACTTACATATGTATCGTAAATATAATTAATAACAATATATTATATACCATTGATCAATTTAATATTTGTATAAATATGATAAAATATAAGGTTATATTTTTGTATAATTATAACACACTATATTGTAGATATTTAAATATGTCATTATTTCTTATATAAAATATGATTTTAAAAACTGCAAAAAATCGAAATACATGAATAATATTTCTTAATATACTTTTCTATAATTGAAAATCTGTTTTGTAATAATGAGAATCAGTACATCGTTGTATGTAATAATGATAATAATAATACATTATCTATTATAAAAATAAAATTATGTTTCACTGGTACTTGGTATACTAATGAAACTCCTAACTTTGTATATGTCACCAGGCTAATATATCAATTTAACAAAAGAAACTTCAATATATCCATATACTGAATACATTCAGTATCAATAAATATCAATACTTCCATACCTACCTAATATAGATATATATAGTACGTATTATAATTTGTAAATTAAAATGTATGATCTAAAGGTTCAGAAATAAGCAGATAGTAATATTCCTAACAGTATTCGCAACAATAATCCGTCTGGTATGCATAAAAAGTAACTAGGAAGTCACTTGATAGTGAGCACTAGGAAAAGAATTGGTATGCATAAAAAGTAACTATATAGGAAGTAACTTCCCAGTTTTCACTACATGACACTCGAGTGAATACTTCCAATTAGCAAGTAAGCTTGGCAGGTATCTTGCTGACGTACCTATATCTACATGATTATACAGTTATAAATCACTTGACTGTTTTTTAAATCTTGATTAAAGTTTACTGTTTTTTTATATTGTTGTGAAGCATCAATAGGTATGTTTCATTGATATATATCCCTTAGAAGTTCTTTAATTAGATAGTGTTTCTCTTGGAGATTAAAATACGGGGACCACGCAGCATTATTCGAGGGGGAGGGGGGCAAACTTAAAAAGGGCATTTCATGTATCTTATATATTATAAAAATAAAAGTCTGCTGTCGTTATTTAAAACATTTGTATTAGTTCATGATTAAACACAATGAATTTCAGAAATTCGTTTTACAAAATAGAGAATAAAGTATATTAGCAAATTTACACATATATAAGTAGTATTAAGGAGTACTAAGATACCTACTAGGTCATTATCTACTTATCTACACAAACACAGACAAAAGCTTTCTTTTTATGCTATAAGCAAAGTAAGTTTTGTAAGTATGTTCAACATAAAGTGATATATGCACTAACTCGATATTTACAAGATTTTGAATTAACAAAAAGTTTTTATATATTATTGTTTGTCCCGAATATTTTCTTTCTACTGTCTTTGTATGAAATAAATGATTGGACTATGCTTTTCAGGCACAAGCTATCTGTTCTTTCTTTGTGACAAAGTAATATTGCCAATGAGTTGAATCGCTGTTGCATAGTGCTGCTTCTCTCATCCATGTCTTCAGGTGCCTTGAAATAGAAAATGACCGTTCACTGGTTGCTGCAGTAGCAGGAATGACAAGAATCAACTTGCAAATGGTTACTATAGAACTGATCATTAACTGTTGTCCTTGGGATAGTGTTTTAATTGTCTTGATGATGTCATTAAAACAACAAATGTCTTCATTTTGCATATAGTTCTGAAATAGGTCAAGCTGAGCTGGTAAGCAATCTAAATTAATGTCATCGGAGTAATTGGAACTGATGAAGTTTATTTCTGATAGACATTCCTCATTGAGTAGTGATTTCAAGATCAGGTCTTCCATCTTTTGAAATACAATGAAGCTCTTTTGTTTAAATCGAGCATCAATTGCACTGATAATGAGGTCTATGCACTCATAATACTTCTGACGGTGGAAATCATTTGGTGTTTCAGAAAAATGTCCAGCAGTTGTTCCCACCGCGATTTTAACAGATGCACGTCTTTTTCTTGGTAAAGTAGGTAGAGAAATAGATGGGTGCAATTCTCGTTTCTTGTTTACAAGGCTGTCAAATAACTCGTATCATTCCTCTGTTCACATGTTTCGTAAAGCTTGTAATGTCATTTGGCCACACCGGAGTCCTTCAGATGCCGACAATGCTGCATTTCGTAGTGTTTTTGATAAATTGTCACTATGGGAAAAAATTCGTACGCTCAAAATGTAAGCTAAAAGAAATTGAAAGTCCGCATTTGAGATTGGCAGCCCAATATTCTACTACGCATATCAGGTTCCAAAATTGTGTCAAGAAAAGCATCCCAGGCTGAATAATTTTCCAGTATTCTGTTGAAGCATGCGGCTCAAATAGTTCATCGTGTTTCACTAAAGGGCAGTATTCATCTTTGTTTTGATTCTTCAATGTTTGATATTATTTCTCCTAGCACCTCTTACCGTTTTAAAGAGAATACTTTAAAAACATGTTTTGTTTTCGTTCAATTCAATTTTAGAAACATCGTTGACAACTGCTCGAATATCTTTGACCTTGAAAAAATGTAACTCTGTTGATAGTTTGTGACATTCAGAAGACTGATGCTCTCTGAATCTTTCAACAGCTTTTTTCCAGTTTTTTAAACCGGCAGTCACGAAAGCTCCTTCATTGTTTTTATTGATTGATAGCTGCTTAATATTGTTTGCTTTTACATAAATAAAACAGTACACACGGTCAGTTTCTTCTGAATATGTCAACAAAAAAAATCCGAAAACCAATTAGGTTTAATACAACGTTTGTCTTTTCCAAATGTTGTTTTAGGGAAGTTATACTTTTTGGGCTGATGAGGATAATCATGTACACACGGAGAAGGCACTGGGACATTAGCAGATGTAGGGAGCACCAGGTCATTTCTAGAAGGGAGTAGGGGCGGCATTGGCATGTAGAGAGCACCAGGTAATCTCCAGGCATTGGGGCATTGGCAGATGTAGGGAGCACCAGGTCATCTCCAGGCATTGAGGCATTGGCAGATGTAGGGTGCACCAGGATATCTCCAGAAGATACTGGGACATTGGCAGATGTAGAGAGCACCAGGTCATCTCCAGGCATTGGGGCATTGGCAGATGTAGGGAGTACCAGGATATCTCCAAGCATTGGGGCATTCGCAGATGTAGAGAGCACCAGGTCATCTCAGGCATTGGGGCATTGGCAGATGTAGAGAGCACAAGGTCATCTCCAGGCATTGAGGCATTGGCAGATGTAGAGAGCACCAGGATATCTCCAGAAGATACTGGAATATTGGGACGACCGAGGTTGTGGTTTTTTAACCTGACTCAAGGTACACAATTTCCGGCTAGGGTACCCCCTAGTTTTTTTTTAACTATTGGAATTTTAATAGTTTTAATTAATTCGATATTATTTAAAATTACAATTTCTTTAAAGTATGAA